>LUGF01009515.1:544718-569905 GCA_001625245.1 Calycopis cecrops
AACAAAATATTTTATTATATAAATACTTATATATCTTCTTCAATCTGTGCCACTAAAATTTTATAGCCGTTTATTTTTCGTCCCGTCTTTTAGGATCATGCCCTAAGGTTGATCTTATCTCTCAAATGCATTAACGGAATGAAAAAGTCATTTGGTAAATTATAAATCCATTTGATGATGCGTTTGGGATCACAGGGCACTCCCAAAATTATTTAATCATCATCATAGTTATCATCCCAATCCAAATCCGTAATATCATAGTGTGCGGTAGTGCTACGTAGCATGAAATTTACTCAAAGAAAGAAAAAATTAAAAAAATATAGATAATTATAACACTAAAAAACAATGCATGTGTAGTTTGTTTAATACAAAATGTGTGTCCGTGTAATTTTCACAAGAGAGATAAATAGGACGGCCAAAAAAACTGTTTCTGGACTGGCTCTGTCTGGAATGGGACGCTACGACTGGAGGAGAGAGGGGAAAATCCGCACTAAATGGAAGAAAACTGTGAAGTCAGGACCCACAAAGGGTTGTTGGGCCAATGGAAGTAAGGAGGTACGTTGTAAGGCTTGCCCGTTAGCTCTCAGTGCGCGAGTCCGTCTCTCAATTTCTCGCA
Organism: Calycopis cecrops; assembly: GCA_001625245.1. Classification (NCBI taxonomy): domain Eukaryota; kingdom Metazoa; phylum Arthropoda; class Insecta; order Lepidoptera; family Lycaenidae; genus Calycopis; species Calycopis cecrops. The sequence continues at coordinate 545,335 of LUGF01009515.1, forward strand.
CTGTTTTTTGTTATAGCACAAACGAACGATTGAAGACCTAGTGACCATCGATGCTCATAACTCATAAGCATATATCATGTCCGACGCAAGCTAATGCAATTCTTTATTAGGGGTTATATGAGCAGTCGGAGCAAATGCTCCGACTGCTCATATAACCCCTTAGATAAAGGGTAGGCCGAGTCTGTTGAGAACTACTGATATACGGAGACATCCTAATATATGTTTTGCAAACGTGTTGTACCTACTCACTCCACCCTCTAATAGGCTACCGAAAACACAAACAGCAAGACAGCAGTGACAGCTGTGCTGTCGCGTTTCGTGCTGTGTATAAGTAGCTGGCAGCCATGGCAGTGGGAGGAGAAAGGATGGCAGTACATCTGTATAGCCTCGATGCGGATGTCTATGGGCGTCGGTAATCATGAAAGTGACTCCAACTGCTCGTTTACCCGCCTATATCATAAAAAAAATACAACTCACTAACCTTGATGGCTATGCCAAACGTGACAATAGAGCCATCATTTTACGCCGGTCTCGTGTAAGCGAAAGGTCGTACCGGCCCAATTCGGGAAGCATGCAGTGTAGCACTACCTCTTACTGCAAGTGTTTTCGGTTTCTGGTAATCTGTCAAAGAAAATTAAGTAGATGTCTATAGGATAATAACAATTCTTGAACATGTTCAAAAACATGACGAGATAGTGTTGCAACGTCCATCTCAACCTTATCTCCACCCATCTTATTACACGGAAGTATATGGACCCGGAGAAAACTGACCAATCTTAAATCGTGTGCCGGGGTTGTTCCGTCAAAGTTATGACGGATATAAATTTACGTTACGTTTTGTACTGAACAAAAGAATTTCGGACGTACACAGACTTTATAAATATTGTACGAAGTTGGATATTACAAGGAATTTTTCATTTAATATGTTATTTTACGAAATTCTTGATTCACTGGGTGTATTTAGGGTATACTTAAACGATTTATAGTAGAGATGATAAGATAGTATTCATTTGATAAACTCGTAGTAATTACAGTATATGATATATCCTATTTTTAGATAGTTCCTTAGACCTAAACCTTTGGATAGTTCACTTGCCCCTATAGGAGTATAAAGTATCTATCTTTTCTTTATATATTTTAGATAAATAACGAAGATATAAGAATAAAGAAGAGTCTATACAAAAATCTAAATAAGTGTGATTAAAACCTAATTTATTTACTAACTGTTTTTTTTAGTAAATGCTTTTTATTTAGTGGGCCTGCTTAAGGATAACGTGCATCACATAAATATGTAAAAACTAGTTGCACCCTACAGTCTCACCCGCGTAAAATGCGATCCCGTGGATTATAGAAAATCATCCCATGGCATCTCATAGGAACATTTTTTCGGGATAAAAACTAACCTATGTGTTAATCCAAGTTACCCTCTATGTGTGTGCCAAATTTCATGAGATGAAATGATAATGAATTTTTTACGCGAAGGAGTAACAAACAAACACACAAACTTTCGCATTTATAATATTAGTAGGATAATGTTTACGTTCAATTACTATAATTATTACATGTACATAATATAACCATTATACGTACAATAGTTTCAATACTAAATTCATTCATATTACAATACATTATATAGATACAGTCAGACATCTTATTTAGATTTGAATCTTATTTGTTTTAGAGACACAATGCCGCATTCTTTCGCAGTATAATGCAATTTTTTGCATTTGCGTTTGGTCAGTTTTATGATAATAATTGACTACAGATTATCGTGTAAGTGACAAAATGATTATGATAGTAAAACTGATTATATATATCTGTGGACTCTACACACCACTTTAGCCTAGCCCCGTGCTTAGCTTAGTGCTAGTACCGTGTGGACTTGTGTTACGGGTAGACAGTAGACAACGGAATATATTTAATATGTTTTATAAATTTAAGAAATTTTATATATTTAGGATTTTTATTATAGAAATACATATAAAACATAGATAAACAAGGATGACCAAAGCGGGATTCGAACCCGCGACCCCTGGCGCAACATGCTCCGCTTATCCGAGCCCTGTACCACTGCGCCAGCCTGGTCGTCATTATTTTTTTCTTTTTTATTACCAATTGTAAATTGTTCCATCTTGTATACATCATAATATGATGGAACAATTTACAATTAGTATCTTAACACAAATTATCTTTCTTTTTTTCGTTTTCTTTTCTTTTTTTTCGTTTTTTTTTTATAAAACTGATGTAAGTGTACCAGTGATATTTTATAGTATAAGGGTAAAGGAACGGTGCCTTCTGGTGAAAACCAACGGCCATAACCAACACACATGAACCATAGAGGCTAATTATGAAGATGTGCACGAAAAGCGATATAGTAGGTCGTTTTGTGGCAATACCTCCTATAAACTTAAATATAAGAGTTATAGTAGACAGACAAATACAGAAACAGAGAAGAATCTCGTTAATATAATAATTTTAGTTTTTAAGTCGTAAGTAATTAACATGTCTGATAAAATATTTTTTACCCAAAAAACTATTTACCTCGTGTTTTTTTTTTTAAATATGGGAGGGCAAACGAGCAGCCGAAGCCATTTTCATGACTACCGACGCCCACAAACATCCGCATATAGGCTATAAAGATGCGCTGCCCTCCTTTCGCCTCCAACCTCCATGGGCCACCATGGTTAACTTATCCTTCAAATTTTGAATCCGTGTTTAAAATTTGATCTTCGAAAACCAATAATTGTCATATTTATATGTATGATTAATGAAAATACTGAATACTGAATTTGGCTGTTACTTTAATCGATTTATTTTCGATTTTCGTTGAATAACACGATTAAAGCAATTTACCTCGATGGAAAAAAATCATAAGCTTTCATCAAGAAACACTAATTTTGATGTTCCCGTCGATTAAATAAAATAATATCGGTAGTATTTAGTAACTATCAAAGATATTTTCACAAATAAAATATGTACATATTCCCAATAAGTAATTGTTGTTAAATACATTTGTGACGTCGGTTTTTTTATAAAGACGTTTGATTATTTTTATAAAATAACATTAAACTAAATACTGCCCCCACTTTCAAGAGAAAGTCAGCGAAGCAGATCGCAATGTAGGCCCGTGTCGTCTTACTGACGTATGACCCAAACAATTAGTTTTTAAACACATTTCGTGAATTGTAGAATTGATAGAATGTTCGAATTACCAAATGCGCAAGGACGTTGTTACGAAAGTGTCTAAGTGTCTAAATTCATTGAACTATTAATATTATAATAATATTATTTTAATTGGTATATTTTTTCACAACTCGACCGGATTCCGGCATAACTCGGTAATTGGCACGGGTAGACCACGCGCCCGGAAACTATAGAAGTGAATGAAACTAATTAAAATGTTTAATGTGTGCGCGCTTCGAAATAGAACGAAATAGCGTGGAGTTGCAAGGGCGACGATCGGCCTTGCAATCGGATTATCAACATTTGTTATTTAAGGGTCAATAAGAGGGTTTTAGTAAGAGGTAGTGCCGCACTGCATGCTTGCATGCAGTCGAATTGGGCCGGCACGACCGGGGAGGTACCTCTCGCTTACACGAGACCGGCGTAGAGTGACAGCTGTGTTGTCGCGTTTCGTGCGATGTGTAAGTAGCCGGTGCCCACGGAGGTGGGTGGAGAAAGGAGGGTAATGCATCTGTATAGCCTATATGCGGATGTTTGTAGGCGTCGGTAGACATGAAAATGGCTCCGACTGCTCGTTTGCCCTCCTATACCATAAAAAGAGGGTAAAACGAGCCTTTTAAAGACTAATTATGTATATAGAAATCTACATAATATATAATTCAGATATATTGCCTTCCTTCCCTCTTCTACCCTCATGGGACACCGCAATCTCACAAACAGCACGACAATATTACTTCGAAATCGTGTGGCTGCCTCGTGGTGTAACAAAAAAGTAATATGGGGATTTTTTAACTTCTGTAACTTGTTTTTTTTTGTTTTTTTGTGATGTTTGTTGTTGTTTGTGGGCAAACGAGCAAACGGAGCCATTTTTATAGCTACGCACGCCCATAAACATTCGTATAACTATGTGCTGCCTGCTGTCACTTCACGCCGGTCTCGTGTAAGCGAGAGGTACCTACCGATCTTGCCGGCAGAATTCGTCTGCATGTGGCACTACACACATGCAATGCAACAGAACTAACATTTCCTAAGTATTAAGCATACAAAAGAGGCATCTATGTTCTCCTGTTTACTGTCATTTATGATTTTGAGATTGACTCATTGGATGGGAGAAGAGGGAAGAGAAGCAAAAAGTGCAATAAGGACATCGATATTCATCAAAAACTAAAACATAAATGACCAGTCGATTCTGCTCAGGTTACACAAGCAGTCGAAGATACAATAAAAAATATTAAACAAAAAAAAATATTTCCTAATCGCATTAAACAAGCAAAAAAGCGGATAACTTAAAGTATGGCTAATAATAAAATCATAGAGTACGATAAAATGCTTAGCATTTTGCATTTTAATTACTCATTAAGGATGTGTAAACTGTCGAACGCCTTTAAGTGATTTTGTTGTTGGCAGTTCAGCGCTAGGGGGAGCTACTTGCGTCAATGTCGCCTAAGCAACTCTACTTTAATACCGTCAGAGGTTCTTTGTGTTGTCAAATTCGATTGTTTGAATTTTGTAATTATAAGAGCTCATTATAAAATATGTTTAATGAAACAATAGACTAGGAGTGGGAAGATGAAGACGTCGTGTGAGAAATTTGTGAAAAATAATGTGTATTACGAGCTGACCTTTTATTGTCACAGGGGATTGCATTTACGTATGATACCTAGGAGCCCCAGTGGCCTCTATACCTATGTCGGACTCATTGAATTAATACCTTAGTACTATTAATGGAATGGACTCGACACTTAGTGCAATACCAACTAAACTTGTGATATATCTCATTTGCTAAATATAGAAATTAAATAGCAAAAAGCATACTTTTTCTCTTTCTTTCTCTCGCTCTCTCTGTATCTCTTTTTTCTGTTTGATTTTATAAAATATGGCTTATATTTTGTAAAATATTGAATTGATAAAAATTGTGTTTTGATAAAAATGCAAATTCATAATTTAAAAAAAGCATCTACCCGCCTATCTTTTCTTCTGTCTTTCTTTCGCCACCTTACACCGCGTATTTATTTTGAAATTAAACTCATTAAAGCAATATAATTGATTTAAATAATTGTAGTAATTCCTACAATACGCCGTGTATACTTGTAGTGTCTATTGCGATTAAGTAATAAATGTTTGTGAAATTCTCGACTTGTATGTGAATACTTGCAATAACTAACGCGGCCCCACTTACCTTGAATATTATGTTTTATTGCATTGCTCGATTTTTATTAACTTTACTTATATTTTTTTTTCGTTCATCTAGTTCGGTTTTTATTGTACAGAGGGAAGATTGATAAGTTGGGTAATGTTACATAAAGGTCTACTTTCTCCACATACATCTAGATATGTCAAGGCCATGTAATTGCCCTTATTAATGTGGCCCTTATTAATGGGAGAGTGTAACTTACACAAACCTCACCGAACGTTTTTTTTTAAATATATTTTGTAGTATGTATATTACACACCGCACAAAACGCGACATCACAGCTGTCACTTTATGCTGTGTACAAGAGCTACCTCCACGGTCATGACGGCCCAATTAGTTGCAATAGAGCATGGCACTACCTGTTACCACTCACAAACCTCACTAAACGTGACGGAAGCCATTATTTATGGGGTCACACCGGTTCACATTAGTTATGACCTATGCGAAGGCCTCTTCGGTCGTGCTGGTCCATCTCTCACTTATACTTCCTTACATTAACATTTCAGAGTTGTTGTTTCATTAGACCAAAAGGCGGTAATCGAAATTGTCGATGAATTGCACAATATGTTATGAAACCAACAATTTGATTTATAAAAGCCAGGTAAAGAGAGGGCAGCCATGTGAAGCCCAGCTGCTATGAACCACGTAAATATTAAATTCTAATAAAAATTACTGAATTACTTTTTTTAATGAATTTAACTTGCCATTTTAGATGTTACGATGGAATTAAATTGTATCTGGCCAGTAATACCAACAATATATCGCGGTGTAAGAGTCAGATGAACGTATATACATTTAGTAAATTTTACAGGAGAGCAAAAATACAGTGAAATTTCGGCTCTTCAGACTTTACCAGCTCACTAATAGAGATAATATACAGTTGATGAAATAAATATATATGTAATGTATTGTACTACTATTTGTGCTTCGAAATATATAAAAATATATTCATAAATGCTTACAAATACACAATATATAAATGCTTACAAATACACAATATATATATATATATATATATATATATAATTCGGTTGACATACGTTAGTGTGGCTCTTTATTTTTTAGGCTTTGCTGTTATCTTATTGAAATACGTCGTTCGTTTACGTTAAAATGGTTCTTGTGATATTATGAAACAAACTTAGAATATTATTCTAAGGAAACAAATAATATTCTATGATTAAAAATATTGTTTTCGCAAATACGTTCTTATAGTCCTAATTTTTTTGGAATTAGTGATACATTGAATATAGAGTTACGTCGTTTTGACATATGATTAAGAACTATATTGTGAACCGTTTTGTGAAAAAAAAAACGATTTTAATTTTTTTTGTAGTTACGCTCATCTGGTTCTTATACCGCGATATTGGTATAGTTATATATAGTTTGGTTGTTGGTACTACAGGTGACTGCATTATTTAGTTTTTTGCCCGGTCTTTAAGAGACATTAAATACTCATTAGATTATGTTAACTCGCTTGGCCACCTTGAAATATTTTTAATGTCTTTATCCCACAATCGATTAGTAAATGTAATCGATTACTTAATCTGTTCTCAACTTATTTTTCATGAACCACCAACTTATTTTCGTTATTTCGCTGGAGGCAAATACAGTTTAGAATCAATAATCTAAGTATCTCCGGAAGCCTAAATTCAATCACACTAGCAGACCCAATGGATGTTGTCCTATCATAAGTGGTTGATATGATAACTTAGCGTTACTACTTACTTTACTTCACTTTTAATTTACTACTTAGGTAAAGTATTCGTTAAATTATTCTATAAAAATCAGATTCTTCAACCCAATTTTAATTATTTCTATACCATTTTCAAACAAATTTTTGCCAGTTGACTATAAATTTGATTTTAGATGCCGGTGAGACTTTTTGTCAAGCTAACAGTTTTCTTCTTTCCTATGAAAATTGATTGATTTGAAGAGGCACCCCAATTTATCGGAAGGACTCTCGATTCTCTTATTTACTATCAAAATAAGGATCTTCAATTTATTGAAAAGAGATGCACTTTTGCTTAGAGATGGAAAATTAAACTTTGAAAATTTCAATAGATATGACAAAGGTGAATCTTCTTTGACGGGGTATTAAAAACCTAATGGAATGGAATACGGTTTTTGTAACGCTAAAATTCAAGTAGAGACATCACGTTCATAATATTTTGATTTTATAATATTACATTTTATATAGTCCAGTTGAATAAGAAAAATTAGAGACCTCGGGCCACTGCTGGTACTCTATGTTATATTTATTTTTCCCTATATTTTTATGTAGATGACTGATATATAATAAATCTTTATATAATTTATACCCAACACTTGCGGGTCAAAAGTCTATATCAATGAACACAACACACAATGTCGATCTTTCGCCACTCACATTGAATATTTTAATATCAAAAAAATATCCTAAAGGATCCTAAACTTGAAAATGCTCTAGATTAAAACACACGATAAAATTTCATCTTCATAAATTCTAATCATATTTATTACTCGTTTTTGCAATCCAAAATTAATCTTTTAGGTATTTTTTTATAAATAAATAAATAAATAAATATCTGTGGACTTTACACACTACGATAGCCTAGCCCTATTACCTACCCGGGTACTAGACAACGGAACGTATTTAATATGTTTATCTACACTAATGTTGTAACATTCTACTTATTTTTCCAATACTTGACTTATAATAACTACTGTTATAGCTCAGACAACAAAAAACTCAATTGACATGATGTTATAATATCCAAATCGATATCGTAAAATCTCATTATAACACTGTGTGAGAGCGAGAGGGAGAGAAAAAGTGGTGAGAGAACCTTATGTCAAAATCCATAACAGCGCGCACTCGCTCCTGATTGGCCCCGCGCGCGCTGCAGTTGCGCTCTCATTGGTTAGATTTTATTGACCACAAGTTCACTGCGACAATACATTATACGCCTGAATTTAATGTTTCGCAATGTTTTATTAATGGATTAATTGCATTAGTGAAGATAAAGCAGTGTATGCAACTGCATATAACACGGGTATTAAAACACTCGTGTTACTATTTTGAAACTCGCGTTCGCTCGTTTCAAAAACTCACACTCGAGTTTTAATACCCTTCGTTATACGACAGTTGCATCAACTACTATTAATGCTTTTCATATGTTTAAGATTTTTCTTATAGGAATACATATAATACATAGATAAACATCCATGGCCAAGGCGGGATTCGAATTTGGAACCCCCACCCCTGGTGCCACATGCTTCACTTATCCGAGCCCTGTACCACTGCGCCAGCTTGGTCGTCAAATAGTATAACGCCCATAGACATACGCGAATTCTAAGACGCTTAGCCCTCCTTCCTGCTCCTTCTTCCTACATGGGTCACCTGCTACTTACACACACTTAGCATAGCTGTCACTTTCAGCCGACATCGTGTAAGCGAGAGGTACCTCACCAATCGTGCCGCTTCCGCTGCATGCAAGCATGCAGCATGGCACTACCCCTTACTACTATTATTGTCTATTTATCTTTTTCATAAACTACGTACTTTTATCATACCTGTACGTTTCTTAACAACCAAGGACGAGCCTTGACTTGCAATAACGTATTACAAAATAATAAATGACAATAAAAAGTTAAATATGTCCATGTCTATATTAATACATTGATTACGTTAGTCGTGAATTATCAAATGCGACATAATTAACATAAAAATATTTTAATAGCATTCGGCCATGAAATAAAAATTAAATGTTAGTTTTTAATTCTTTACGAAACTGTTGGGCTATAACTTAGTATAAATGGGGATGAATATAAATGGAAAATTTTATAATTACTTATAAAATAAGTATACAACGCTTCATTTCAAAATACGTTATGTTCACTACCATTAAGTTTTACAGTCTGCTGGTTAACCAGAGTTCCCACTGTGTATACGAACCAAAACTGCTTTATTATTTTTTTAAACCGTTACAAAACTAAAACTGAATCTTAGATTAATCGTCAATAAGCTTACCTTTTTAAATCTCTTAGATTATTTGCAAATTTTATATTTTATTATTATGTGTATACTAGCTGAGCCCCGCGGTTTCACGCGCGCAAATTTCGATCCCGTTGAAAATCATTCCATAGCATCCCATAGTAACATTTTTTCGGGATAAAAACTATCCTGTGTTAATCCATGTTACTCTCTATGTGTATGCTAAATTTCAAGAAAATCGGTTCAGCAGTTTTTGCGTGAAGGAGTCACAAACAACAAACATACAAACTTTCGCATTTATAATAGTAGTAAGATAGGATTACATATCTTTATTTTCAGCCATGGTACAGTTTATCTGATACAAGAAGTAAGGAAAGAGCTATGCTACATTGCATTTGAATGAGGCCTGTCCGACCAAGAAAGTACTCTTCGCATGATACCTTCGCAAAATGACAGGAAGAGGTGTGGTGTGTCGTGAATTTCCCATGGTCCATATTATGTTACGCTTCTGTTACTATTACTGACGTTCCTTGACTGCCTCGTGATCTAGTGGTAAGCATGTTCAACTACATACGAGAGGTCCCGGGATCGAATCCCAGGTCGGACCGAAAAGTGTTATTGGGATTTTTCAATCCCTAATAACGGCGGTGCTACAACCCCGAGCCTCAGTGAGAGCACGTTAAGCCGTCGGTCCTGCGCCTGATTTCTCACCACGGTCGTGTCGGACTGCCCCCATCGGAATATGCGAATAAGGGAATAGAGCGTGCCTTTGTGTCTGTGCGCACGCTTGTGCACTATATATTATGCCCTGCTCGGGTAGCTCGTATCTATAGAGACGGCCGTCGTAGCCAACATTCTGATACGACTATTACGTTAGAGCATATTTAATGTACTATGCAAAACTGTTACCTTGGTGCATGAACGTGTCTGTTTGCACCTTCCTGCTACATCCGTTACAAGTTTTATATTAGACTGATGTGATTTAGTAAAATAATATTTTACTAGAGTTTTTTCTTAATTAGTTACATAACTAACCGCTCGGATAAATATAGAAATGATGGTATGTCTAGATTTTTTGCAGATAACGGATATTGATTTCATTCCAAAAAATAACACATGTTGAAAATTTATACATAAGATATGACGCTATACAATGAATTAGTGTCTACGAGGTTTTAATAATTAATTTCATTTTCAAAACTTTTAACTTGCGGTTATTTTTTTCATTTTAGTTTATATAACATATATATTATGTTATATGTTAAACTTTTAATTGATGATAAATGACATATACATATATTAATTATTGAAAGTTTATCTTTTTTTTATTTTTTATAAATTATTAACACATTGTTTCTTGGCTTTTCTGATCACCACTCAAATCGCTTAAGGTGAAACTGGTAAGAGACTTTAAGCCTATACTCAGTGTGAGAAAAGAAAACGTGTGAATCATTTACATAGTAGGTACTTGTACTGCCTCTCCAACTTCTTGAATATTAGTGATTTGATTAACGATTTAGGCACTCGAATTCTAAAGATGGAAAATATAAAAAATATCGTTAAATTATACATGATATATTATTATATTATTTAACTTGGTTCACCCATTTGGACCCGTCGCCGGATGTTGTCTAGCGGAGCTACATGATCTGTCGCTACTGCCAGCTTCTTACTAGTGCTCGGGCGTAGTAGGTATATCGGAATATCATTGATTTTCCCTTGGATATTGAGGGGATGTCAAATAAGCAATTATGTAATCGATAAAAAGACTATATTATACTAATATTACAAATGTAAAAGTTAGTACGAAAGATTGTTACTTTTTTACTAAAGGTCTTTCGCGTTTTTTCAAATAGGTCTATATTTAATAAATGGCAATGGGTGAATTTGAGGATAGATGTAATTTTCGTTTACTGCTAAACATTTGACTATGTTCAGCGGTGGACGAAAACTATAGTCAAACGAGCACTCGGAGCCATTTTAATGGCTACCCATAAACATCTGCATAGAGGCTATACTGATGCTCTCCGCTCGTCGCTCTCCTTTCTCCACACTCTATGGGCCACCGGCTACTTACAAACCGCTCGAAACGCGACAGCACAGCTGTTACTATGAGCCGGATTGTGTATGCGGGAGGTAACGTCCCGGTCGCTCCGGCTCAATTCAGCTGCATGCATGCAGCGGTCTTACTAAATGAAACCTAATTTAAGATTTGAATACCAGGACAACGCTCGTAGGGAGTGAGACTTATAGCTGCACCTTGCGTGGGGAATGTAACAATCACAAAAAATCTGTATTTATACCTAGCGTTATTTTGTGATTCTTTTCGGTATTTTTCGTTTAAAAAAGGCTAAAGTTATGGTGGCGTTTGGAAGTGTAAGATCCACCAGATACCTCAATAAATTCAATGCAATGTTCCCACGAAAGGTGTTGGCGTGTGTTTATTTTTTAATATAATGGGTAATAAACAGATCCTCATCAATTTATTGATACATAGTTACATGTGGGCGGGTTTCTACTTAGAAGGAAATGTAGGACTCGTAATATTATAATTAATCAGTCTTTTCTTTTACCTTCTCTTATTTACTAAATACCTTTATCTATACTAATATATAAAACTGAAGAGTTTGTTTGTTTGAACGCGATAATCTCTGGGACTACTGGTCCAAATTGAAAAATTCTTTCCGTGTTAGTTAGTCCATATAGCGAGGAAGGCTATAGGGTATATACCATAACGCTTATGTACGCGGGTTAAGCGGGTAAAACAGCGTGGCGCTGCTAGTTAATTATATTTCTTTTATTAATTAATAATTTTTCTCAAGCACGCAGTTCCCATGGTGGTTAAGAAAATAGACGTAGCTCGATTCTTTGAGGCGCTTGTGTGAGTTACGTATAAAACGAAAAAAAGTAACATTAGTTACTTTTTCTTTTAGAAGTGATAAAATGATCTTTTCGAAATGATAGTTTTTAGATTTAGCTAAAAAATGTCGAAATTTCAAACACATACAAATAATCTTACTACCTAACTGACTAGCTTTCTCCCTATAGATCTCGGCTTGAGTCAAAAAGTAATTAATAATGCTGAGGTAATCTTAAGCTGGCTTCTCACTGCGCGTGTTAGCCCGCGCCGCGCCGCGCCCGCACGCGCCCCGCGCAGTGTGAAGAGCTAGGCGCGGCGCGGCGCGGGCAGGCGCGGCGCGGCGCGACCTATCCGCTAAAAGTCGGTAACCTCAAAGGCGCGGCGCTGGCTCGCGAGTGTAGGCGATCGATATATATATACATATATACACACATTCATCCACCAACCAACGGTACGCCCCGCGCCGCGTCATTTTCCGTTGGGTGGCGCGGTGTGTCGCGTAGCGCGTCCTTGCGCGTGGAGCGGCGCGGCGCGTAGTAGCACGCGCAGTGAGAAGCCGGCTTTAGGTACATTTGAATGATCTTAATTAGTTATATTGTTGTGTTTTTAAGATGTTCCTAATACGAAGTATTGAAAGCAAGCCAGTGCAACAACAAAAACAGTTTATCACATTCTCAAAAACTTGGAATGAATAAATATTTTAAATGTGTTTAAATGAATTTTACAACGCTCTTTAATCTTTCGGAAGTCGCATTATTTGTGTTTGCGATAAGTAATGAAACTTAATCCTTAAGCTGGCTTGCAATATCTGATGTCGTATTAAAATGTGCTTCCTTATTTATAGGGATTTTAAGGAATTTATCATAATGAGTAATACTGTTAGTTGGTTGTGTAATGTTAATGAGTACTTATTTATTTTTTATAGACCCTTCTGAAATCACCACGAAACATCTTTAGATAACTGCTAACTGCCCGACAGACGTTGTCTTGTCATCTGCCGGTATGTATGGGTCTAAACCATTCTTAAATTCAACACACTCAAAGGTCGTCTAGGAATTCAGTGACATACACATACACACGCACACAAAAAATAAAAAGATATAATGTATAATAAGTAAAGATTTATATCTATCCTAATATTTTGCAGCTGAAATATTTGTTTGGTTAAATTCGCTACTGGTTCAAATTGATAAATTCTTTCGGTGTTAGATAGCTCATGTACAGAGAGATGTTATATGATTTACTTTAGCAGATTATGTGAGTTCAGTGAGTGATTATATCGTAATTGGCTTCTATATGGATAAAAGTGTGGGACGCTCATTGCCACTTCAGAATAAGAAAAAATAACACTAAACGACACTAATGAGAATGAGTCACCATTAATCAGAATTATTTTGCCTACTAATACAATAAAAACACGACGCTGTACTACCTACGTATATTTCGATTCGCTAGCAAAATGAGAGACAGGGGAAAGAAGGGAATTTTTTACCCTTACCCCTTCTAACTCTATGTCTATAAAAGTACTATAAAAAGTACCGGTATCGCCATAAAATTACACTTAAGCCCCCTCGTACGACGAACATGCATTAAGGAGCAATGCTCCAAAAGTAGTGATACCGTAACAAATATTGCGTTACATATTATAATCTCTAGTATATAAATTATTCGTGTAATGTTAGTTACCATACTCCTCCAAAAAGGCTAGACCGATACTCATGAGATTTGCCTGATAATCGGCAAACATCTATTTGTCATCTCGATATTTACACTGGATCGAATATTAGGTGAGAAGCGGAGCGCAGATGATTTTAAAATTTAACGTACATACATTTTTTTTTGGTATCGCAGGGGAATACCTTTACGTACGCTACCTAAGAGCCCGGGCGGCTCAAAGTACATACACAATGTTGGAAACAAAAAATGAAAAAAAAAACGATGAATAGCCAATCTAATATAAAGTCAAAGTTTAAATTTTATAGTAGAGATGAGTCAGTATGAGTCATTCAGACGTAATTGGTGGACTTTTAGGTTTTTGGTTTTTATTTTTTTGTGGCCAACACACGTGTAGCAGCACAAGAATTGATGATGGCAAATATGGCGGATATCCAATTACATAAGATTAAATAATTTATCAAAAATTGAATGTATAATAGTTGTTTGATTAAGTTCAGACTCAGTTTTTTGTAGGTATTTAAAATATCTATATTTTGTCGTATTTTATTATTTTTAATAGTGTGTATAATGTATGTTTCTAACACAATATATAGTAAATTTTATATAGCATATAATGACAAGCCAGAAGTCGGGACCCTGTAATGACTATCGATACCTTTAGACTGGTGTCTAACATAATCCTTAATTAGATGTGTAGCTTTCCTTTCTGTACGTCTGTTTGTTCAGACGCATCTGTATAACCTCTACGCGGATGTCTATGGGCATTGATAGTCATGAAAATAGTTCATTTTCCAGTACGCAATACATTAAAAGAAAAGTGGGCGAGGACAACTCGCACTTGGCTGGTTTTTATCTAAATGCTAAATTTACTATCGAGGTATATTGCATCGCTAAGATTGTCAAATGCTTTTTGAATTGTAACTATCACAAGTTTTTAATTCGCTTTTCAAGGACAAACCTTGAATTGTAACTATCACAAGTTTTTAATTTGCTTTTCAAGGACAAACCTAACAAATGATGGCTTGAAAATGCTGTCAAGGGCAGCCATTAAAATTGTTAATCTTGAAATTCTACGCCTTGTGAACTTTTTGATTTACGTCTGGATTCGACGAAACTTTACACTTTTTTGAAGCTTCCGCGAACTTTACCTCTTCATGATCCTCAGAGAAGATTTTTATTTTTTGGGGATTCAAGTAGAACATCTATACTTATATAATTTTTTTTTATGGTAGAGAGGGTAAAATATTTTTTAATTTTTTTGGTTTTTATAGTCAGTAAGCAAGTTAATTTACCAAAAGTCTTGCTCTATCATTAAAACTGGTAGCTGTATAAATAATAGTTTGCAAGAGCACATTTTTTATAGTGTAGGGAGGCAACGGAGCAGTCGGAGCCATTTTCATGACTACCGACGCCCATAGACATCCGCATAGAGGCTATACAGATGTGCTGCCCTCCATTCTCCTCCCACCTCCATAAGCCACCTGATTTCCATGCTTTTCATTTGCACACATTTTATTTAATATTCTTATTTATTTTTGGGAATTGGTGGAAAATCTCTCTGTATTATTCTATGATTCATTGCTTATTTCCTTTTATAAATCTGTCTATTGTTAACAACACCTGAAATCATTCTACGAACCAACTGAAAGGAAATTCATTTTATATGCTGAACGTTGGTTTGAACTTTATTTATTGATGAATAAACATTGTAAGAGAGACATACATTTATAAAACTACGCGAATGTAATCTATATTAATATATAAAGAGGGAAGATTTAGATATATATTTTAAATAGATCCCAAAACTCCGAATGTAATTTAAACAAAATAAAGAGGATAGATTTTTTTGCTTGTTTGTATTGAATAGGCTCCACAACTACTAGATCAATTTTAAACATCATTTCACGTATATAAAGATAAATTATAAGGAAATAAAATAGGCTATATTTTATTACGAATGAACTAATTTTAATTTCACATAGAAGTCACAAAGAAGTGGACAATCACATAGAAGTGGACGTGGGTCTACTATAAAATATCAGAAAATACTTAAATGATAATATAGTCTATACATATTACATAGAGCAGTGTTGTAAAGTATTTTACCATTCTTGTAAGTATATTCAAATAAACCTTTAAATTATTACTTAAAGTACCAGTGTAACAATTTACTTTGATAAATTATAGGTATACGTTTTTTTAATTTATCTAAATCAGATATTATCACGATACAATAAAATAATCGCAAATTTTTATCTTAACTTTTGTTAATTATGTTGCTCTTGACTTTTAAAAGTCATTTAACAATAATTATCGCTATTTCTTTGTTCGTCTCGATCGATATAGCCTTCTTAACCGCTAAACGTACTATCGCATCACTTATAGCTTATACTGCATTTATGGTGCGTTTTTTTATAGTAGTAGTAAGGGGGCAAACGACCAATCGGAGTCATTTTCATGACTACCGACGCCCATAGACATCCGCATAGAGGTTATTTATTTATTTATTTATTTGGAAAACAAACAAGTATACCTACACGAAAATTACAATTTGAATTGACTTATAAGCTATGTTAGATATTGTTTATGTTATATGGATGCGTTGCCCCTCTTCCTCCTTCTCCCTTCATGGGCTGCTGACACAGCAAGGAACGCGACAGCACAGCTGTCACTTCCCACCAGTTTTGTGTAAGCGAGAGGTACCTCCTCGGTAGCGCCACACGGCATGCTTGCAAGCAGCCGATTTGGGCCGGACTAATCGGGGAGGTACCTCGCTTACACGAGACCGGCGTACGACAAGACATCGAAACCTGTAATTATGTACAGTGAGGGTTGAGCCAGGACCGCTCGACGACAAATACCTTCTTATTTCTATTCGAATGAACTATGAGTTGTGTGATTTATTAGTAAATTTGTCATTGGATTTTCCTTTAATTTTGGTTATCCTTAAGCTGCTTAATGCAAACTATAAAACAGTTGTTATATAATATTATGGTCGACGCACACTTATCAACTCGGAAAGGGATCATAACCGCATCACCTCAAGCCGGTCAGTATTGGAACTTCATACTGCAACACACACTAACGGGAAACGTAACATAATCATATCGTCTTCGCTTTTCTAGGCGAGGCGTTTGCGATCACTTTCCGAGTTGCTAAGTGTGCGGCGAACACTAGGGGGCATGCGAGCAGTTGTAGCCTGTTACTGCCTTGTAGTAACGCACATCTTTTTTTTTATTATGGTATAGGACAGTCGGCGTCATTTTCATGATTACCGACGTCCATAGGCATCTGCGTAGAGCCTATACAGATGCGCTGCCCTCCTTTCTCCTCTCACCTCCATGGGCCACCAGCTACTTACACACCGCACGAAACGCGACAGCACAGCTGTCACTCTACGCCGGTCTCGTGCAATGATAGATACCTCCCCGGTCGTGCCGGCCCAATTCGACTGCATGCAAGCATGCAGTGTGGCACTCCTCTTACAAATAAAGATTATCCCCTTGCCTTCATACCTCCAAAGGACCAATGGAAACTCTCAATTAGCATGAACCGCAACAGCATAGCTATCACTTCGCGCCTGTATCCCGCGAGCGACGGGTCCCCCGGTCGTGTCTGTGATGGTACAATGCATGCTATGGGATGATTTTCTATTTTCCACGAGATCGAAATTTACGCGGGTGAAACTGCGGGGCGCAGCTAGTATAACATAAACTATGTCCGGCATCTAGGTGACCACTCGCAGAGGTTTTTAGTGGATAGTATCAAGTCTGACACACCCTCCCGGCTCTACCAGACCTGTGTCATTGAGGCGTGTCACATGTCACTGACACGTAACAAAAAAGAACTTAAAAAGTAATAAAATATCGTTAATACCGTAAGATAAACACTTTCTGTTTCGAATGCCGTAAGAAAGAGATAAATCTCTTGATGGCGTCACTGTCTGCACACTGCCGTAGGTTCCCATCTGAATCACTGTACCACCGTGGCCTTGGATCAAGAAGGAGGCTTTTAACAATCATTTATAATCCATGAATATAAGACCCATTAATACGTCCATTATATGGTAAAATCAAATTTGTCATATCAATAACATGTGATGTTTTTATTAGTAATGATCGTATTATGCTAAATGAAATATTGTTTTTTTTTATGTCGACGACAATATCGTAAATTTCAATACCGCCGAAACCTTATTGTGGTTTTTTTTCATTTATTCCTTATAATGTATGTTAATTTAAGATAACTTTTGCATATCTTAGCGTTGTAATATCAATAACTGTGACACCCGCGGTGTTGTTTCCGTTGTTTATCAATTTGAGATAATAAGATGGATCTTAATTACGAATTACAATAAAAATGCCTTTGTCATTCGGAATCATGAATAGTATTAAGGAAATACTAAACACATATGGCAGGATTTTTCGAAGTGGGATACACGGACCCCCTGGCGGTCCGTGGCGTATATGTCAGATGTCCGCGGTAGCTATGTTAAACGTTAACATTCTTATGTACCAGGGTGAATCAAAAAGTTCTTAGAAACTTATATGTATTTAACCTTTTTGGAGGCAGTTCGATATTTTTTTTAAAGATTGACAATAACATATTATTTATCCAGACTTTCAATTCTTTTCGATAGATCGTTCGCACAATATTAAATGTATTGTTGAGAGTTCTGATAAAAAAACGAAACTATGGAGTAAAACGAGTTACGCGCGGTAATAAAGTATCTGTTGCTGAAAAATATTTATACGAAAGAGATTTTTTTTCAACAGACATTAGGGAATGATGCTTTGCCCTATTCCACTGTGGCTTATTGGGTTGCTGAATTTAAAAGAGGTAGGTCGAGCTGTAAAAATGACCCGCGTTCTGGACGACCTTCAACCTCCATCACCGAAGAAAATGTCAAAAAAGTGGAAAAATTGGTTTTACACGACAGAAGAATTACAATAAAACATTTAGCTAAGATCCAGATATCGTTTGGTAGCAGTCCGTCAATTTTAACCGATTCACTGGGGTTCAAAAAAGTGTCAGCAAGATGGGTGCCACGAATGTTATCCGAAGAAAACAAAAATCGACGTTTAGATATTTCTGAGCGTAATCTCGAAATGTTCCAACGTGATTCAGATCAATTTTGCCGTCGTGTTGTAACCATGGACGAAACATGGGTCCACCATTTTGACCCGGAAACGAAAAGATAAAGCATGTCTTGGAAACGACCATCCTCACCACCCGTGAAGAAATTTCGAGTTTCTCCTTCCGCTGGCAAAGTTATGGCCTCGGTATTCTGGGATAGTGAAGGAATTCTTTTTATTGATTACTTGCCAAAAGGGCAAACGATAACTGGATCCTATTATGCAAACTTAATCTCGAAATTACGTGAAGCGATTAAAGAAAAACGTCGTGGGAAATCGTCATTGGGCGTGTTGTTTCTCCAGGATAACGCTCCACCTCATCGTTCGGAAGTTGCGCTCACCGCAATCCGCAGTGCTGGCTTCGAAGTCCTTGATCACCCACCATATTCTCCTGACTTAGCCCCGAGTGATTTTGACTTATTTCCAAAATTAAAGGAGCATATTCGTGGAACTAAATTTGACGATGATGACGCGGTTATGACTGCCGTAGAGGAGTTTTTTAATAGTCGAGAAAATGATTTTTTTGCGGAAGGAATAAGAAAGTTGGAGATGCGGTATTCTAAGTGTATTAGATAAGAAGGAGATCACGTAAGAAAATAAAATATTTTTGTTTAAAATTTTTATTTTTTTGTATTCATTCTAAGTACTTTTTGATTCACCCTCGTACAGACCTATTACCTACAGTGATTTTTAATTTAATGCTTATCACATAAATTAGGTTAGTTTTCTTTACCTTAAATATTCTTTGACAGGGGTTCGTGGAGCTTTTAAATTCTGATAAGTGGCCCGTGACTGCAAGAAGTTTAAGAAACCCTGGTCTAAAGTGTTACTCCGTGTTCGTGGCAAAGATGAACATCTTTCGGGTTACGTTACGTTTTAGGAGCGCTGGTGCCGCCTAGGCCCGCCGGACTTGAAACTTAGTGCAATATCGACTAAAGTGCCTTCGGCCGTTATAATTGGAGGGTCCCGGATTTAAAAGCAACACGATACCTCCAGCGACAGGCTAGCCTGGTGTAAAGGCCAGACTTGTCCTCCTTGGGGACTGTCAGGCTGCCTTTGAACAGTTCCTACTACGATGCGGACCCGTGCAATGGGGTAGGTTCCCCACCTGACCCCAGGCCTCAGTACTCTAAAGGAGCACGTCTCCAATTTGTCCCGCCAGTCGTCCTAATCCACACTGCCATCTACTGATTCAGAGGGACGGGTGGAGGACCCCCCAGCTGAGCTGCTCTTAGTCTGGCCTCTCTACCTGTCCGGCATAGCGTTGGGGATCACAGATATGCAAGACCTCCCATCACGGCAAGGTGGCAGCATCTTTAGGGAGGATCGTCCACTATCCACACTAACCACAATCTAACAATAACTTCTGCCTTAAAATACATAAATCAATGAAATATGTTATAAGAAATAAATAAATAAATAAGAAGAAGAATATCACATTTAATGTTTGTAACACGTGCCTAACCCTCTTCTGGTCGATTAGGATAAAATAAAAAAATATATAAAGTACCAGTATCTTTCTTTCTTTCAGTATAAGCATTATGGTTCAATTCGCAAATTAGTTGAAGTCTATTTGTGGCGGTGGAGCTCAGTTTAAAAAAAAAAACTTCAGTAGCTTAACGTAAACCAAAGCATCTACGGCGAAGCCAATTGAACGAAACTGCTTCCTCTTTGTACCTCTTTTTTAGAAGGGGAGAACAGAGCAGGAGGAGGTGCTTTTGCGCATGGAGACGAGTGTGACGAGTAATCTTGCACGAATTTGTTGCACTACATTGCACATGGCGTCCAGTATGAGGAAGTGTCAAGCTTCATGCATGTATGTAGCTGAATTGGGCCGGCACGACCGGGGAGGTACCTCTCGCAGATCTGAACCATTAACCTGCATTACAAAAGGACTTAGAAAAATAATAATGTAACAGCAAAATTTTGTATAAATGATATAATATAACATCATTTGCAAAAGATAAGTTAAGTACATTTTAACAAGCTGTTCATTTGCTGTAAGGAAGTGTAGAAAAATGTGTTTTTAATACCTACGCTGTTACCGCTTGTCGATAAGAAAGATATTTTCACTGCCACCAAGGCATTTAAACAAAATGAATAGTATATATATTGTTGTGTGAAAGATCAGTTCATCATACGTTGAGAACAAGGGAAAAGATGTTTTATTCCTGGTTATTTTGCTTGTGCATATTTTTTGTATCTATCAACGGTGAGTAGTTATGATTTTAGCACGTTTATTCGTTTCATTTACTTGGAGTGTGGTAAATCTATACTAATATCTACACAAATAATATAAAGCTGAAGAGTTTGTTTTTCTGTTTGTTTGTTTGAACGCATTAATCTCTAAAACTTCTGGTCCGTATTTAGCGAGGAAGGCTATAGACAACTTTTTTGCCGACTGTGGTAAAAAAACGGATTCACGTAAATTAATTTATGGGCTTCCGCTATTACAAATATGATACGAGGCACTCCATACTTTCTTCTCCCCCAACGGGCTTCCCCAACGGGCTCCCCCGACGGGCTCCCCCAACGGACTCCCCCAATGGGCTCCCCCGTTAGAGGACTGAGGTGAAGATGAGTTGCTTTTGTAAATAAATAAATAAACGACACAATATCATCATGGTGTATGTCGTACCATGTATATAGTAGGTACTGTATTAAATATAATTCAGGAGACTATTACAGAAATGACTTCTTGGTATGTATTTTTTTATTCTAATAAGAGCTAAAACCACGCTGGATTCATGATGCCGAATTGGGCCAGCACGTCCAGGGAAGTACTTCTCGCTTAAACGATAGCGTAGAGTGACAGCTGTGCTGTCGTATTTCGTGTGGTGTGTAAGTATTTGGTGGCCCATGTAGGGTCCGCTTAGGGTGGAAAGAGCGCAACGCATTCGGATATCTATGAGCGTCATTAGTCATGAAAATGGCTGGTGCAGTTATATAGATACGGGCAGTATCTATCGGCAGTTATATCTACTATAAAAAAAATCTTCTGCTTAATTAACCTAAAATTTTAAATAATATAATGAGGGTCGCAATCAATGGTGACCTCAGTTACCAATGTCAGTACTAATACACTCAAAAATATTTTTAAAATTAATTAGCCAAAATAATAAATTATTAGGAGCGAGACCTCACAAATATATAAATATTTATCTTATTATTGTAATTCACTTTAAATATTTTTGGGCACTAATTATCATAATATTATATTCTATTCATTTATCATTGAAGCTAACAATATTTCTATCTTTATTAAGTTTTTTTATATGTTGGTCTCTTACCAGCATTTATATACGAACATTTTTCAAACATTACTCGGGGTTGGGGATAATACAGAGCCCTGAGGGACTCCGCCTCTCAGAGAGAGTGCAAGGAGTATCAGCAGTACCGGTAAGATATATAATCCTTAATAACAATAGTTAGTCAGTGTGGCACTGTCTATAAATTGGGGAGGTTCGTTACGGCAGAAAAGGAAGACTTTTGCACTGATAATTTTTAATTGAATTCAATATGTTTTGCCTTTCCTTTTCGGCTATAATGAAGTATGACAGTAGCCACTTACATCTCATCATCTTTAAGGGACGGACATATTAAATGAAGTATATATAATAATATAATAATATAAGTGAAGTTTCACATGTCCCAAGTTTATTTGCAGATGCTCTTTGCAAGAAGCGGAGTCACTACAGAATCCAGGGAGGAAAAATAGTCGGTGGATACGATACGACAATTGAGAACATTCCCTACCAGGTGTACGTGATGCTGGAGAAGAACGGCGACTACTACCAGTGCGGTGGCTCCATTATATCCGACCGCCATGTGCTGACGGCTGCACATTGTCTTACTGGGTAAGTTCCAACAGTTTAGTATAACTTAGCAACGTAACGTTGCGTCTATTAAATTTATTTTTAACGTTAAATAAATTAAAAATATCATTTAGACAGACAGTTCTGTCAAATCTTTATTGTCTAGGTCAGGGGTTCCCAATCTCATTCAGCTCGCGGCGCAGCTTCAAGTTTAGTATTTTGTCACGGCACGGCGCTCCAACCAATACACGTGCGTAATTTTGGCCGAAAATTTTTCGAGGATAAATTCTTTACGGACGTGAGCGCATAAAAAGATACTCACGAATATCACCAGGGCGCCGCGATGCACACTCTGGGAGCCCCTGATCTACGTACATAGGATGATTACCTCAACGCCTAGTCAGTTCAAGTTTGATACGCCTATTTTCTCTCCGCTCTTGCCGGACTGCCGTCCCATAGTGATGTGATCATGAGGGTATAAACAGTGCACTTATATCTGCACACACACTAGTGCACTATAATATCTGAATAGTCCCTCTTAGTCTAGTCTAGTCGAAATTCGACTAGGACGACATCACATTACATTAAAGGATCGACGTCATCTCTATAGACGTTAGTCTCGTACCACATAATAAATCCATTAACTTTAGTACATTGCAATGTATGAGGTTCCCATCTTCGTCCGGACCGGAGATCAGGCTCTAAAAAACTATTAGTGGATACAATTTTGCAATCTTCGTTGGCCTCTATGTTATGTTAAATAATAATTCAAAATATCTTTGGTCTTTCGAAGAACGCTTCACTCTGCGTCTTATGAGAAGGTTTCAGAGTATATATGTTGTAACATTTTAACTTGCCGCTTAGTTATATGAATGCATTGATTCATACGTAGATATCAGCGCTGATGTAGACCTTTCGGCTTCAGAAATGGCATCAAATAGCTCATGAACTATCAGGGGGTTCCTTTTTATTCCCGTCAGAACTGCAGCTGATTTAAACTTAAGTTTGAATAAAGAAGTATCAATGTCATATTTACGAATTGCGAGATTTGCATTTAAAATGTGACTTAATATATTAATCAAATTACTTTTTATCCTTATAAATTTGTCACATCTCCTTTACGTCGTATTATGTAAATATTTTAAATCGTAAATCGTATTTTAAGATTTATTATGTAGTAGTATTATTTATTTAAGTTGTGACATATTTGATTTAGAATGTGTGTTAGTAGTATCTATAGCCACAACCTTGCATCTGAATCTGGCGCTACCGAGGAAGCAACTTATACATAATATGCTACGACGTGGAACAGGTTCCCACAATGACCCCTGACTCCACTGTCCAAATTGCCACTCATTCCAATTCACGCAGCCTGTTGATTCGGAGGGACAGGTGATGGTCCCCGCGTCGAGCTGCTCTTAGTCTGGCCTCTGTCCCAAGCGTGTTCCATATGGGAAGTCATGTCCGGCATTACCTTGGGGATCACAGAGGCACGCAAGTCCCTCACCACGAAAAGGTGGCAGCATCTTCGGGGGGGATGGGTTATGCTACCTGACTCTTTGACTAACTAGACAACATATAATTATATTTCGATAATTATTTAAAGCTATGGGTGTAATCTTGTCCTTTTTAATTTTATGCCAAATATGCACGTGCAATAACCTTTTTCCCCGAGAATTTTCTTAGAGGCGAACACGTTCATTTCATTCAAACGTCCCTTTAGAACGAATCACT
>LUGF01009515.1:578447-590714 GCA_001625245.1 Calycopis cecrops
AAAGATAAATGAAAATGTAATTAAGCACAAGGGAAAGTTTTAAGGAAGCGCTAAAAGTTTTGTTGGCAGCGGCTATATTTATTTCGAACAATCTTATTGTGTACGTCCTTTGCAGTTGATTTTGAGCTCATCATCAGCGTTCTCACAAGTTATGCGGTCGCGTTTTGAGAGTTTGGGTTCCAATACCCAAGACCTTGTCGTAGGGCTAGGGTGCCATACATACATACTCACACTAAGACTCGCGCTCTCAACACACTCACACAAACACACAAATACACAGATATACATTCTCGCAAATAGTATATTAAAGAATAGGTTAAATAAAATATATCTTTCGCTTTGTTTGCTTTCAAAAGCTTGAATTGTAACATTTGCTATGGAAGAGCTGAACCCCCTAATACAAGCATCAAATATGCTTAAAAGGGGGTACAGGCCACAGTTTACAAAACATGTATTTTAGTAAAGAAAAAAATATATATTTTTTTTTTTTTTTTATTCTAGATAGACAATACGCTAAGGACTGAAGGTCAGTGGAGCTTCATCGATATGAAGATTTATTTATTTATTATTTACTAGCTGCGCCCCGCGGCTTCGCCCGCGTAAATTTCGATATCGTGGAAAATCATTCCATGGCATCCCTCAGGAACATTTTTTCGGGATAAAAGCTATCCTATGTTACTTCTAATACCTCCAAGAACATGTGTACAAAATTTCATGATGATCGGTTGAGCAGTTTTCGCGTGAAAGGGTAACAAACAAACTTACATTCGCATTTATAATATTAGTATGATAATACGGAGGAAGGGTACATCTGAGTAGCAGTTATTCAAAAGTTTGTGGCCGTGGGTAGTGATGCGCTGCGGAAAATCGACCATAGAACAAAAAAAAATGTTCTACAATGTAAAGGCCTGCGCAGACGAGAGGGACTTATTTGTCCGCTAAAATAAATCGCTTACAACTGTATGCAGTAACGTAAACGGGGGATTAAAAGTAAGTTTGAATACATCTTACATCTCAAACAAATATCCCTTGTCTGTGCATACTTTAATAGAATGCATCTACAAAATGTCTGCACTCGGTATAAACTTTGTGCGGATGTCTATGGGCGTTGGTAGTCATGAAAATGGCTCCGATTGCTTATTTAAGCCCTTTATACTATAAAAACCGTTCATTATATAATTCTAACTTTAGCTTGTGTCTTCGTAGTCTGGTTTTTTTTGTGGCACTTTATCAAATATACAACTATGTGGCGTATAATGAGTTAAGTTATGATTGCATCAGTTGTTACCTTTGACATTACATGGATAAACACAATGACGCCGCATCTCTTGATGCGATGGTTTTTTCCATTATGTGTGTGCTATGACAAATATTCTAGAAACAAAACCGGTAAAGTTGCACTCGCGCACGAAGGGTTCTGTACCAATAACCATTGCCATCATAGGCTGTTGCCTGGCAACCGTCTCCCTGTTACTGTTGTTAATATAATACGTATATTGTATGGACACCCCTTTATGTTTCATTTATTTTATTTTTAGTATTTGTTTTTATAGCTGCAACGGAAATACATAATTTGAGAAAATTTCAGCTTTCTAGCTATCAACGTTTATGGGATACAGCCTGGTGACAGACAGACAGCGGAGGCTTAGTAATAGGGTTCCATTTTTACCTTTTAGGCACGGAACCCAAAAATATATTTTTATTATTTGATTACGTCGAAAGGAGGCTAACTTTTCTAAAGCGAGCGTACGAGACTATAATATAGATTTTAATGATCCCTGAATATCTAAACGGATTTTAAAGCATGAAATGTCGTTAGTCTTTCTTACACTGAGGCCCATGGCCCATGGAGGTGGGAGGAGAAAGGGGGGCAGCGCATCTGTATAGTCTATATGCCGATGTCTATGGGCGTCGGTAGTCATAAAAATGGCTACAACTGCTCGTTTGCCCCCCTATACCATAAAAAAAAACACTGAGTACTTACATTAAAACATAAATTTTACGGTCGTGTTGTATGTATTCATATTTAATGTTATATTACTGGCTCAATAGATTTTTTACGATGAGCGCGCGTAGATAAAATTCTAAAAAAATTGTTTTATATCGTTTTTTTTAATATTTGTTTATATGCAGATGCGATGCTCTAGTTTATCAATCCGCTGAGCCATCAAAAGTATCATAAATTATAGAAAACTTGGGGTTGGGTACCGTTTTTTTGGACAAAAGAAGGTAACAAAGGATTAAATAGGGGATCATAGAAATAACTTTGTAGCACCAGCCCAATATCGCTACGATGTAGACATAGTAACAATATTTTTCTGCAAAGATTAAATGTTAATAACCAAACATGTATCACTAAATGTGTAGTTACTTTACGAGTTTTAAAGCGAGTCGGCTTGTGACCACGGCTGGTGTAACCCGGCCTAAACGTCTAGGTATATGTTTTCGCTAATACCTTAATAAATATTTCATCGCATTCAAACCCGTTAAGTAAGTACAAAATGTGAAACAAACGCGAAATTCTCAAGTATATATCACCGACCACACATTACACCATTTACACATTAAATAATGTTTTGCAGCGAACAGAATCTCTTTACAAAATTTTGAAAGAGGCATAAATGTTGTTTAATGTAAGACGCAAGACGGTCTGGCAAAGCGAGCCCTAGTTTTAATGAGAATTATTTGGAGCATAAGCTGTCAGATGGTTTCATTCCTCGAGTGAAGCAACGCATGCTCCAGAACACCACTGATCTCTATAAATGGAAATTTAAAACGCTATAGCTAGGGTGCTTTTAGAAGTATATAGATAAAGTTTATAAACAAAACATTTTGTTCTACGACTGATGAAAAAAATAATGTTGCGAATAAACCCATTGAAAGGCGAATAGCCTTTTAATGAGAGGGTTGAAACCGAGACGGCGCTAGCGTCTTTGATCATAAACTTACAAATGCCGCGACAATACAGACATAAAACATCATTTCAAATACTGATGTATAAAATTATGTTGAAAGTCGTTAGAAATAAAATAGAATGTATAAAAATAAATTGCTTATTATCGGGCATACATCAATTTTTCGAGCATCGACTTAAATGAAATTCGTAATTTGCCAGAATGTTATCCGTCACGTATAATAGACTACTTTATTTATATGTATTATGTAGGGATGATGTTTATTAAAATGGCGTCAATGGCGACGCACATGACGAATGGCGACTACAAGAGCAGCTGTCCATAATTATTAAGGTCAGTGTGTTGTACGTAGAAATGTATGTTTTTTGCAAACTTTTCCTATTCACATTTTCCTGTTTCGTTAGCCTACTTATGTAATTAGTCTACTGAGATAATATTCTTTTGGACGGATAATTTGTTTTTCTGCTGTATATTCACTTACGTGTGCAATTTTGTTAACATATTTTAACTGATGCTAAATTCTAAACGAAAAATATTATTTCGTCAAAGAATATTAATTGAGGTTGTGTAGGTACCAATGGTACTAATAATAATGTATGAGGTACACAATTATGTTCAATTTTTTTGAAAATTTTGTTCTAAAAATAATTTTTTTTTCATTCATTCATCATTCATTAATTCATTCAATATTGGTGTCGGTGTCAATATTGTGGCGAAATACACAAGTGAGTCGTGTGCACTATTCTTGCGATCACATATTTTTAACATTTTCAGCTTTCTCACTTTACATGGTTTGTAAATCGCAGTCAGATCGTATAAATCGCTGTATCACATTACGGTTAGCCGTTTTAAAACTGTATGTATAAAAAACCGGGCCGTATCTAGCGGCGGGTCGCCGCCGGACATTCATGGGCTTATTTTTTCACACCAATAATATTGTGTACGATACCACTGAATACCAGAATTCATAGACGCTTTACTGATTTGGAACCCTCTCTCTATAATACATTACGACTAGCTATATTGAACGTATAGAGTGGAACTCTTTTTTTATTTTTTTTTATGGTATAGCGAGCAAGCGAGCAGGCGGAGCTATTTTCATGACTACCGACGTCCATAGACATTGATATATAGAGAGAGCATAGAGGACAGATGTGCTGCCCTCCTTTGCCCTCCCATCTCCATGGTCCACCGGCTACTTACACACCGCATGAAACGCGACAACACAGCTGTCACTTTACGCCGGTTTCGTGTAAGCGAGAGATACCTCCCCGGTCGTGCCCAATTCTCAACACGCATGCATGTAGCGTATGCTCTTTTTCGCTGGCTTTAACTCACCCGTATTCAATCTGGCTAAAATTTGACTCACAGCAATATAAAACGTGATTTTCAAAACTGCTAGAAGTAATGTAATACGGCGATTTTTACAATCCAACTTCCACATATACCTACATATGTATTTAGAAGGAAAACTCAATTCATTAATAGGTACTACGTATTAATATGATTTTTAAAAATTAGCAGCTTAAATAATTGTAAACAATTATAAGCTACAAATTTTTCGAGCGTTTTAACGTTGAGGTCCGTAAACGCCAGTCTTAAATTCTACAAGCAGCGTGAACATCAACCAGGAAGGTACTTATGATCATTAACGAGTACGTGAACCCGACGAAAATGCACGTTATTCCTGTCATGAAATTCCCGTCTCATTAGAATAGGTACGTGAAAATGTATTATATATTAGTATATATGATTGTACTTTGCAATTTCTACAATTTGTAAAAATGTTTTTGCGTTTTGTAACTCTTTTATTAGTTTTAACATTTAATTTAGTTCAGAGATCTTATACATAAATACAAAATATTTAACATACAACTATGTTCAATAATTTAATATATTAAAAGTTCCCCAAAGTTTCTCTCGAGTAGTAGTAGTAGAGAGTAGTAGGCTCCATAAAATATCAAATTCGTTTGTAGGTCAATGTATACAATTTTATAACAAATTACCAAACAACATAGTAGCATTACCTGTTAGTAAATTTAAGAAATTCATTAAACTGGAGTTGTCCAAAAAGGCTTATTACTCAGTTTCACACTATATCATAGATTTAGATGTTTGGAAATGAACTGCTCTTTTTTGCTTTTTTATTATATAATCACATTTTCCATTTTTTATAATTTTTCATTGTTTATTGTATTTTTTTTGACTTTCATAAGTGTCTTGTTGTGACCTAAATGAATAAATGAATTTGACTTTGACTTTGACTTTGAGTACAATATCTTTCACAATGAGCAAAACAACTTTTTTTGGATCAAAAATATTTTTATGTAATTCTAATTTGTAATTTAAAGCTGCGTTCGTAGCTTTTTCTGTAAAAAAGTGACCAATATATATCTATGTACTTTTCGCATTTACAACATTAATGGGACACGATAGAAATACATATAGTAGTAATATAATGCTTACATTCATCCGAACGAGGCACGCCTATCTAGGAATGTCGGTTCTAGACAGCAGGGCAGCAGTTAGTTAAGTACATACTTTACTCCTTTTCTCCTCGTTTTAAAACTATGTGACAAAAGTATCCAAAATTATTAAGCTTTTAAATGCATACGGAGGTCTATAAAGATGGTATAACAACTTCAACAATGCTAGACAGCCTGAAGTAGAAAGAATCTAATACCTGGCAACACTTATTTCTTATACACACTTATTTTTTGCTTCTTCCAAAATCATCTCCCTCCTTGTACAAACAAATCAGTTGCGTAAACATCACCACACAGCGTCCAAAAACAATACTGCAAAAAAACAGAGATAATTTCATTTCTCAAATGTGTAAACACAAACAAACACATTAGCGAATGCGGCGACTTTTACTGCCTTCAACACCTGCACGGCAAATTGTAGCAGCCGAGTGTAC
Source organism: Calycopis cecrops (assembly GCA_001625245.1). Taxonomy (NCBI): domain Eukaryota; kingdom Metazoa; phylum Arthropoda; class Insecta; order Lepidoptera; family Lycaenidae; genus Calycopis; species Calycopis cecrops. The sequence goes on from LUGF01009515.1 coordinate 584,283, forward strand.
GAACTAAATTAACAGAGCTCACTCGATTAGCGCCGCCGACTGGTCCGGTTAAAAAGAACTCCGTGGATTTTTAAAGAAACAAAAACGTGAGGTAAAAATGTTCCTACAAAGTTGTCGCTAGTGTGAGCACAGGGAAATTCTTTTCAAAATGAACGTCTCTAATTAGCCCCTTCATAAAAGCGAAGAAATATGTGGCAGTATTATGCGCTGGGAATTCTTTTACTTTTTCAAGATCAACGTAGCGAGGTTTCTTGGTGAATTAAACGTGACTTAATGGCTACTTAGTTCAATTTTGAATACGAAAAAGTGGACCTTATTTGAATTACTTAGTACCTTTGCAGTTCTCGTTTTATTAAAAAGCGGTTTCATCATGATGCAGTAGGTGCAGTGGCATCATGGTGCTTATTACCAAGGGCTAATTATTATGAGATCTTATGAAAGATTACTTAATAATCTGTGGTAAGCTCTCTTACTTTTCATTTTTCTCATTGTGTTTTATAAAATAGTACACGTATGGGCGAACGAGGTTTCTCCTTTCTAATGGGCTACAGGAAGATTAAAAAAATGTTCGAGTCGTGGCAACACAGCTGTCACTACAAGGCTGTATCATACAAGCGATAGCCGAACCTCTTTTAAACACTAGCTGCGCCCCGCGGTCTCACCCGCGCAAATTTCGATCCCGTGGAAAATCATCCCATGGCAACCCGTAGGAACATTTTTTTGGGATAAAAACTATCCTATGTGTTAATCTTAGTTACTCTCTGTGTGTGCCAAATTTCATGAAAATCGGTTTAGCTGTTTTTGCGTGAAGGAGTAACAAACAAACAAACAAACAATCATACAATTTTTCGCATTTTTAATATTAATAGGATTTACAATTATAGCCTTTTATAATCAATTTTTCATGATAATTATTGTATATTTAGTAATAAACATTAATATATTTAAGTATTTATTTAAGAACATTCATTCATCCAACTAACCTATGTCTGACATGACAATATGACCCAGTTGACAGTAAGTAAGTACTTATAATTCCAATTACTTGGCGTATAATCCGTGCAGCATTAAACACAGCTTCCTGACTCATTTTAAAACAATAAAATTATCATCCACAATATCTGTTCGTTGTATACAACATCTATCCACATTATCAGTTCGATCATTCTATTTATACACGGGATGTAAAGTTCTGTTTAATCTAAATCAAAAGGACGTCCGTTTGACGGGGGAGAAGAAAAACCCAAAGAAATTTATCACAGTAATAAGATAAGGGATTTAATTTCCTCCGTCAGAAAGGTTTCTGACAAAAGTTGACGTTTTATGAAATTAAAGGTACATTTCTCCAGCGGACGGCAATTTGTGTTGTGTTTCTGTTGCGAGATAACTTATTTCAGATAACTTGAATCGCCTCGTCTCATGTTTTTAACTTGGCGCGTTTAATTTGCGTCCACTTAACAGACACCAACAGTCTGAATTGTGAATTTCATTACAGCGTCTATCATTTATCTTAAATCTTTTGAATTTCCATTTGTTGTTTATTCGAATCTTTCATAACCGGTGACAAGGCAACGAAATATTAATTGGAAAGTTTCAATATACCTATTGTGTTATTCTTGCAACGCAAAACTGCTCAACAGATCTTTCGCAGTTACTGTCGTTATTTTTACGTGAGGAAATATATTTATGTATCAGATCTGTGTGGGATCCGACGTATGTATGTGACGGGTGGCATCGGCTGCCTGGGTTGGGGTGCCCCGGATCTGACAATATCAGGGCACCAAATACGATTGCGATGGTTTTAGCTGACTCTATGAGCCATAATATCTGTAAATACGTTTCTAATCTAATTTATTTATACTTATTTAACTGCATGGAATGTCACTATTTATATATTACTATAATGTATGCAAAAATCATAAAATACCAATCATGAATCCAATCAGAGAAAATTGCTTAATACATACTAAAAAGTGGAGATACTTGAGATACGCCGGGTTGGTCGGACTGTGCTTACTCCAACTTCATCGGTTACTAAGATGTTTAAGATTAAGTTGACTGACTTTAACTTAATCTAGAGATCTAAGTTGGATACGTCAACAACAGCAAATTGGCGAAGTCTGGCGAGCGCTTCCGCAAGACTTGGTTAATCTTAACATCTTCGATTCCAACGGTTATAGCTGAAGTTTTGCTTTGTTGCATTAAATTAACTTCGATAAAAGATTCAGCTTTGCACGACGCAGTGACAGCTTCGTTAAATGTTGTTCTTATATTTGTCGTTGGAGAAGTAATTTATTTTTCAGACTGCTTTGAATTTTGTTAATGCTGTATTTATAAATGTACGATATTGATTTTAAGAGCCACCGATGTGAACGTGTAGCTTTTTTATCAGATAATGCCTATATACATCCGCACAAATGTTACGCGGCCGTGTTGCTTTCCTTCCTTTCTTTCACTGCAACGGGCCACCGGAAACAGGAAAAATCAACGACGACATAGCTGTCACTTCTCGGCGGTATCATGAAAGCGAGGGGTACCTGTTCAGTCGTGTTACTGTCTCATTCTAAGATCTCGAATGATACTATGCCTATAAATTATACACGATATAATATTGAGGCAAAAAAATTGTCAGACAATTCGATTGCAAGTGACTGAGTAGGGTCTATTCAAGTACCCCCGAAAATGCGGCCACCTTACCGTTGTGGGGGGCTTGTGTCCCTCTGTGATCCCGAATGCTATGACGGATAGGGCTACCCATACCGGACATGCTTGGGGGAGAGGCCATATTAAGAGCAGCTAAGCTGAGGAGTTCTCCACACGTCCGGTCCCTTTGATTCAACAGACGACGGCGTGGATTGGGACAACTGGCAGCTCCTATTCGGACGCACTGATGGCGTGCAGCTTTGGAGTACTGGGGCAAGGAGTGAGAATGGGAACCTGACGCTGCTCGGTTCCGATGACGTAGAAGAAATGCATGTGCCGCATGGTTCTGCTGACGTAATATGGATGGACAGTTCCCAAGAGGAATAAGTCACGGACTCAAAAGGACTCTTTTCGCCGAGGTCAATCTGTCGCTAGAACGCTCTGATGCTCTCCTTGCGTCAACAAAAAAACATGTCATACTAAATGAACCGTTTGTACGAAATGTGGAATATCAAAATATTGTAATCTCTATTTAATCCTGATATAACGTGACATAGAGGTATTATTCCATTTGTGCCTGATTCGGTTACAATTAAACGATTTCATCTTGGTAAAAAAATTATGAGAAACCCTGCCGTGTGTGCGATAAAACTATTAGGTACAAAATAGAAATCTAACAAGAAGAATAAGCAATAATATAAAATCATGTTATAGCAAAATATAATAAACAGAATTATGATAAGCTAAATTATAATCGATGGAAATTATTTACTGTATTAAAAAACGAAGCTAATAAATTGCCTTTGTGAGCTAAATTAAATTTCATATCTCCTCACTTTCCATTTTATCGTTGTTGTTGTGTTCAATCGATCGCTTTAGTTTATTGGTTTATCATCAACAGCCCGGTGCAGTGCTAGGGAATTTTGGTAGTATGTTTTAGTGGCCAGCATGTTCACAGTGATGGGATGATGGGATGGCGTTAGGCTCGGGAAGGAAAAAAAATACATTTTGAATTTTTTAAACATCCGCGTTTTGTATGGTGTGTAAATAGCCGGTGGCCTATGCGGAGGGAGGAGAAAGGAGGGCAACTCGTCTGTATAACCTCTATGCGGATGTCTATGGGAGTCGGTAGTCATGAAAATTTGCTCGATTATACTATAAAAAAAGTCAGGAAGTTGACGGTGTAACAACCTCGAGCGTCGGAGAGCACATTAGGCCATATGTATGCTTAATTTTCCTCGGGCGTGTCGGACTGCCGTGCTACAGGAATAGGAGGAATAACGACCACTTGCACTGGACCAAAGGGTGATGAAGCCACTGCGGATATCCAGATATCGTATTCATACTTCCACTTTTGTCAGCAGAAATTTTCTGCAATAAAACATAAATAAATAAATTTCAATTGTAAGTATGTAGCCTTATGTCAGCTCTTAATGAGCCGTTCACAAGCTCCACAAAACGCGACATCACGGCTGTCATTTAGAGCGACAACTTGTAGCGAGATGTAGCCGGTCGTGACGATCCAACTGTAAATGAAATGAAATGAAAATAAAATGAAATAAAAGGAAATGGAGCTGAAATGAAAATATACTTTATTGTATTTACTAGCTGTTACCCGCGGCTTCGCTCGCGTGGTTTGTCGCGAAGGAGGCGAACACTCTTTAGTCCTTCAACTATATTCATATTTTATATATAACATCGCTCCTTTGATTCAATTTAATGTGAAAGAAGGACAAACAAACAAACACACTTTCGCATTTATAATATTAATATGGATAAACATATTGGTAAGCAATATAGTATATATAGTATATATAGCAATATGGATACACACAAAATCGACCTTATTACTTTACATCACTTTCTTCCACGCAACCTTAACAATTTTTTTTTTTAAATGGGGGGGCAAACGAGCAGTCGGAGCCATTTTCATGAATACCGACGCCTATAGACATCCGTAATATAGAAACTACACAGATGCGCTGCCCTCCTTTCTCCTTCCACCTCTATAGGCCACCGGCTACTTATACACCGCACGAAACGCGACAACACAGCTGTCACTTCACGCCGGTCTCGTGTAAGCGAGAGGTACCTCTCCGGTCGTGCCGGCCCAATTCGGCTGCATGCAAGCACGCAGTGTGACACTACCTCTTACAAAAATATAAATATTGTGTCATATGGAGGTAGTGCACTGCTAAATACAAACGATAAATGAAATATTACCGTAATAACGACGCCAGTACCCCTTTCTAAATCCTAATATGCTTATATAATTTAATATAAAGTTAGAATCATTGCCATGAAGGCACCCATCAGCGTATAAAATATGTTTTATAAGCTCGTTCTTTCTATATTCTACTTTATGAGAAAGCAAATGTGTCTTTTTATGGTGTACGTAAAAAAGACATGAAAAGATATAATATGTCTGACATAGCTACAGTACAGATAAAACGGGGGGAGTGAGAAAAATAAAGGTGGTACATATTATCGTAAATATTTAATATCCCCGTGGAGAACTCGCGTATAATTATGCCATTCATCATCAGCGTTGATGCATGTATAGTCTGTGCGGATGTCTATGGACGTCGGTAGTAGAAAACGGCTCCGATTGCTCGTTTGCTCGCTTATACTGAAAAAGGTTTTTTCCTCCCACTTTCATGGGCCATGAGTTGTCCTCATTCCTTCACCTCGCTACAGCGCAGCTGTCGACGCCGGTTTCGTGTAAGCGAGAGGTACCTCCCCGACCCTGCCGGCCCAATTCGGCTACATGCATGCATGCAGCGTAGCTCTTACTATATCGGTATCGGGCCGACGCGTAATATCCTCCTCTCAACTGTCTCTGAAAAAGAGAGGTTGATTTATACACCTATTCTTCTATGTGCACTATAAGTGCCTTGTTCAGTCAGTCAACGACAGAAGTAAGAAACTTTGTCTAGTTCTATTTTTAAACTACTGGTTCAAATTGATTTTTTTTTAAATATACCTTGTTTATACAAAGTCCCATTGAATATTGAAAATTCTAGCTTACATTTCGAGAAAACGATGGTACGGTACCGTAGTGATACTTTTTCGTGCGACTTGACGGGGACCCTACCGTGCCCCCAGATATTTGCGTACCATACCTACGTAGTTCATATTAGATTCAAGCATTAGCTAAGTTCACAGTTACAGTGGCAGTCTGTGGTCTCTGAATGGCTCCCATATGTGCCCCATGGGTCGTGTTGTCTTCATCCACATTCATACATCTAATGTACTTGCGTCAGTTGTTACGTTGGTACTTACCAGCATAATATTCATAGATATAGTTGATGGAATGTATTGTCACTTCTTGATGGAAATTCATATTATATTTTGATTAAATATAAAACTTTTTATACTATTTCCACGTTTTATTAATTCAAATCACATTAAAAAATGGAAATAGTATAAAAAAATATATTTTATTCATAGAAATGATCACTCAAGAATCGGTGGTAGATTTAATTGTTGACGTTCAAAAAATACTATTTTGTTCCCCGTTTCATTTAAAGTCCCATTTCCTTTGTCTTAATAAAATATAAGCAAACACTCGTCGGAATAAAATAAAAAAGTGATATCCACCCCGAAGGTGGATCTCAATAAAAGCCCAACTTTATCGTCTAGCGCATATTAAGAAGAAACTTCTGAAAGGGGTTAAGGTATACTGATTCCAGAGCAACACGGAAAAGGTGGTGCCTAAGTAGGAATAAATTGGAATAGGGGGGTCTTAAGAAAGGACGCGGATCTTTTTGTCACAGATCCGTGAAACTT
>LUGF01009515.1:597926-619790 GCA_001625245.1 Calycopis cecrops
GCGTAGCTGGACGCTACGCCCCGACGAAGTATCCAGCACAGGTGCCACAGGAGGTACCCCAATCGGTTCAACTCGACTACACGCATGCAGCGTGGCACTACCGCTTCTTAAAAATGCATGTAATAAAATCGGGAAATGTTGGACAAGATAATTAAAATGCACAATTAGAATATCCATATCGTGTGGTTTATGGAACAAGATAATATGATAATTCCGAAGCGAATAACAAACTCATTACCGGAATTTCATCCGCCATGCTTTATCTGACAGCGTTTAGAAATGTACGTTATTTTATCAAACATTTTACAATTCCGCTAAGTTATTACCGATTTTAGCTACCCTTCTCTGTTGTTGACGTGCATTCATGATTTTAACGCTTAATAATATTGCGGGAAACATTTTGAGTCCCTTCATTACGAATGACGTGTGTTGTTATAACTGGCCTGGACAAGACTGTCGTCCGTTACTCAACTGGAGTTGGCTCCTTACGAATGAATGATTCTGAATTTAAAAGTACATAAACGTCCTTGATTGTCATCTAGGTGTAGATTTCTTGTCAATTAATCTCATCAAATCTTTTGATTAAATTGAAATAAATGATTTTAACGTGGAGTACCATTAGCTTCCTCTCCATCATCAGATCAGATCCATTTCATAATCATTTTGAATTATCATTCTATTTATATATACATGCAAAATTTCAGCTCGATCGGAAACCAGGTGGAAGATCTAACTTGCAAGATTGAATTACGTTCCCATGACTACGATTCATTTATATCAGAACCAGCAGATCAAATCTAACTTATAAGTGTTGATTACTGGCAAATATCGGGACAGGTGAAACTGAAAAAAGCCTGTGAAAACGAAAGATTAGATATGAAATTCAAATTCTCTGTATAAAGAATCGATCTCCCGATATCTCCCGTTGGATACTTAAACACGTTTTTCCTATTACAACGGCGCGGCACCGCCCGATTATTATAATGAAATCGCGGCCATTTCTGGGGGCTGTAAGAAAAATGGTAAAATTTGTGGCGTTAAATAATACCGTTAAACATAAAGAAAAATGCTCCCGCCCTATAGGGCCGACGCGACGGCCGCCCCGCTCAAATTGCTAGCCGTATATTACACAGGGAATTTTCAATTACACCAATCCAGCGGTTTTTTATTCGTATTACGACTTTTAGACAATCGAGATTCTAATCTAGTCGTTGCTGGCCATTGATTTAATTTGAATTGCATAGGTTATAAATTGCAGTGGGCATTAAAAATCGGCACAAGAGGATATTTGATTTAGGAAGATTGCAGATGCGTCGCTCTCGTCCGATACCACCGTTAAAAACTGTAATCTATGCGTAAGCTCCTACATGCAACTCGGTAAACGAACAGTCGGTGCCATTTTCATGACTACCGACGCCCATAGATATCTGCATAAATGCATTGCCCTCCGTCCTCCTCCACCCTCCACGTGCCATAATAATTCTGAAGCGACGGGTATGCAAATGTTTTTAAAGTACAATTTTTTGTTAGAGATAAGTGTCCCCCTCCCCTTTATCTCCACAACAGCTAAATATGGACACATGAAAAAAATTACAGCAGTAGTATAATTAAATTTAAAGGAACTATCTGAGCTGAGTAGGAAATAAAAACTGAAAAGTAAGCTACCAAACCTATAAAATGTACTCGGAAAAGTAAAACTTTATATAAATTATATCGAAAATTTGTTGACAGTAGTATTACAATAAAAATAACACTTAAATAATTTACAAACTACGTAAAGTTAAAAAAAGGAAGCAGATTTTATAACAATTATAATACCCCTTTTAATACCAACGTTCGACGGTACGCGGCGCGCTGTGCAGGAGGATGAAGCCGCACTCGGGAGTACCTACTTAAATTGAGCGTCAACCGCGTCAAATCCTATGAAAAGTCAAGTTTATTTTCAAGCTATTTTTACTCCATCTTAAAAAACAGGTAGAAAAGTGAATATTGATTATGAAAATAAATAGCTAATACATAAAAAAATCACAAAATGAAAATATAATCCGAGCATCTAAATGCGGGGCAGATGTCGCGCCGGTTGCGGTGGCGCAAGCCCAAGTTTGTTGCTAGGCAACGGCCTATGATGGTAATGATAGTAAGGAATCCTTCGTGCGAGAGTCTGGATCGCACTTGGCTGGTTTTTTATTTACAAATTACATAAAGCTGGACAAGTACACAGTAAAACTGTATTGAAAATCGAATGGATTATTATTTTATAATTGGGATCGAATTTCGATCTGCAGGCAATCATTAGTATTAACAAGTAGTTTTAATTCTTTAATGTTAAATTGTCTTTTGCTAGGAGAGCAAAAATGCAATTGCAATTACAATTTATTTACAGATTAGTTTTTATAAATGAACACGTTTATAAAGATATTCCTACGTTGAATTGATTAGGTTTGATGCCGATCAGCTCTTCATATTTATAGTGGATCAGTGAGTCGATCGTGCGGTTTCAAGATCGTGCTATGATATGCTCGAGTTTAACATCATCCTAGTCGTATACTCATCACGGTAGCTAGCAAGAATATGCCAGCAGCCGTGATGAGTGGTAAAAAAGTTTACAAGATGATGTCAGAGATTACCATAGAGTCTTATTGGAAATTCCGGAACTGAGAATGATAAGATAGAGCGTCCCTCCAGCTACCAAATACCAAGTTTTCTGCAGAGTTTTTGACGTCATTACACTTTCATATTGGTTAGTTCATCCGTAAACGATATACAGGCTTAGGCCAATGATGATGTTGATGATGAGAATAATATTAATATTTAAGACTAAAGAATGAGTGTAGAACATAAAGAATGTTTAAGTTGAGTTTGTAAGTCTTCAGACTATGCGCAAGTTGAAAGTCACACCAAGTAATTTACAAAGTGGAGTCCGCCGCCTCCATAAATTGCCAACTAAAACTATGCGAAACTAAATATTGTTCAAAGTAAAAAAAAGTTATTATAATATAGTTTTGAATGTTTTGTAATAGGTTGTGGCATCGCTGCGTTGATCAAGATGAACTGGTCCGATCAGGGAGGTATGTTCCTATCGCTCACATATTAGTAGCGTCAAATCATAGGGTGTGTGCTGTCCACCGTGTGCTTTTACTAATATCCCGTAACAAAATTATATATGAGGTAAAGGAGGGCAATACATAGACATTATGTCGGATTGCGTAGATGTTAATAGGCGGTAGTCACAGCTAACTGTTCGTATGCTGCTTTATGCAACAAATTAGAGGGAAAAAGGACTAAGGCCATGCCTGCAGTGCCAATTTGGGACAACGCGACGGTTGCGTTAAATCGATGGGTGAGAGTTCCACACAAGTGAATAATAATTGGATACTATGGGGTTTCCTAGTATTGCGACTGCTAATGATATGGTATTCCTAAAAAATAAGTACATATAACTTATAAATTTTTAAAATATTTTCTAAGCTACAAGCTTTTTTTTTTTTTAGGTAGACTTTACGCTAACAGGCTGAAGGCCCAGGGCAGCTTCATCTGTATGAGAGGCGAGTGCCCTAAGATAGCTCGATCTGTATTTATGGTCGATAGGGGTGCAGACCCCCCCTTCTTTCCCAGCTAGTCTGGGAGGAGGCAAACCCGATTATTAAGATTAATAGGTTATGCTATTATTATCTTGGCCAGAAGGACAGCGGTTGTCCTCCTTTCCCCACCTCTGACGGAGGGGAGCAGCTCACGCGCGGCAGCTAAAAAGTGGCCGACAAGGGTCTTGAGCTACAAGAACTCTATGAGCTATCATGACTGGGGGAGAATTTGTATGCTATAAGCTCTGTGTATGCTGTATATACCTACCGATACTTAGATTCTTATAGTAAGAGAGAAGAAGTATATAATTCTTTCTATTATCACTTCACGACTGCTTTAGTTAACAAGTGGTTCCTTCCGTAAGCCATATAATTCGGCTGAAATGCACCAACTTAGCTAATACCGTCCTACCTAATTGTACCAATAGTTTCGCACAACTGTCAAATTCACAATCATAAAACGATTTAAACCCTCAACTTTTCAGAATAAGATTGCAATTCGAAGTCTGCGAAATGGGCAATGATTGAGACCACTTCAGTTAGCGCGGTGTGCGTGATGTAAGCCGATACAACATGTAAATTATATGGTCGAGCTCGACTCGGAACCTTTAATAAAGAGTTCACCGAGAGCGATATTTTGCTGGCATTTATGTGGTTAAAAGGTCACGAAACAATGGTATAGCACCCGCTACTACGCTTTCTCACGAAAGAAAAATGAATAGACCATTGAAACACCATCGATCTATTGAATGGTGTGTGATTTTTTAATGATAAATTGTTTGTGAATTGAGAGCTATAGGAAAACAGCGAGTCATTATCGATAATAGACAAAAACGTGTATGTTTTAAAAATAGATACATTGTTGATGGAGTTTTAGTGTCTACGTAAGGTTTGTTTAGTATGATTCGCGCACTGCCACCGGCTCTGGATGGGACCCTATTGGTGCGTGGGTCGAACGAACTAATGCCTAAAACCTTGCGGGTGGCACATACCGTCTATACAGAGATCTATCAACGATAATGCAATTACGTTTACTATAGTATATATAATATGTGAAAAAACATTTTTTTTTTAATAAAACAGTACAGTAGTGGCTAAAGGCGCCCATATACATGCGCACAACTAGAGGTTTTGCACATCCTCCGTATGGACGAACAACAAAAGGCACACTCCACTTTAGATAAACAAACGCACCATGTCTATAAACAAGGGTTCGAAGATGTTTGCAACAGTAGTCTTCTCAATATTCAACTTTGGCTGTTATATAAATGCATTCAAAATTCCGTTAAAGAATTATATTATTTTTCCATAAAACTTTGAAAAAAAAAAGAAACAAATTGAAAGAACGAGGAATCTACAAAGGGTTTCGTAAAATATTTATTCACTTTGTGCACAAACGATAAATTTTTATTTAGCTTACACAAACGGAATAAATATCGATGTATATTGTAATAAAAAAAAATACTGATGCTTAACTGACTGTTGTATTATGAACTTCTGCATACATTTATGCATATTTATTTCATTTATATTTATCGTCGTTGGTGTCCTTCGACAGTAAAGCTTTGTATGGTAATATACCAAAATCAATGAACTTTAAGACGCACAGCGGAGTCGAGTGAGTGCAATTACAATAAAACAGTATGCATTTATAATAATAGATGCATAATAATTTAAATGCGTCCTTTATATGGTTGGAAAAATGATAATTCTCACGTTTTATGTTTGACTATTATATCGAAGTGTTGTTAATCTAAATATAACTGCAGATTGTAGCGTGCCGAATGATTATCACGCTAAAGGTTATGTACATTTCTTTAAATAACCAAGTTCATTATTTGATTATGAGTTCCTTTGTCTATTATAAATATAGATACCACGGGGTATAGTGGTAAGATAATAAGTCATAATGTCCCGGATTCGTTTCTCGAGTCTGACCAAAAAATTGTTCTTGGATTTTTTCTAAGATCTAATTAATTACAATTCCGAAGTCGAGACGTTTTACATGCCGTAATTTCTGCGCCTGGCTTCCCTCCTGTCGTGTTCTCTTACCGTCATCGGAATAAGTAATGGAGGGAATAACAATAATACGTAGTCTACGTACGTATAGATATGGCCGCGGTGGCTGAAATTCGACTAAGAAAACATTATCATTATTAGTGTAAATGGTTCTGGACTCAAATCGGAGTGGAATAAAATAACTCAAAGTTTTATAACGTACAAGTTTGTTTTTTGACATTCTGAGTTCAATTTGAGGGAAAGTTCGTTCACATTTCACATTGTCAGCCTTTACTGTGATGATTGTGAGGGACTCGCACCACGTGTGAATACAGAGCACGTTTCACCTCCATTGTTTTACCTCCCTGCAAATTTTACTGCTTAGGATGAGCGAACGAGTCCGTGATGTTTAGTGCTTTTTACCGACCAACGAGTAGAAGCAAACACTATGTTATCTTTAACAGCGAAATAGAATTCCATGAATTTTCGTTTTAAATTAAAAAAAACATATAAATGTTTACGATACAGCTTTACTTGGTAAGATTTTGCCATCATTTTCTATGGAAGACAGGTTCACACGCATCAAGTAACTAAAGGGACTAAAATTCTATTTTGAAATAAATTAATTGCCTAAAATAGACTGAAAAATACTTTAATAATTAATAAAAGTATAGCAAACTGGAAATAATGTCAAATTCCGCTTGGCTCGGTACGATATTGCTATAAAGTTGTTATCAAAAAACATTTGTATGCAGGCAAAATAATACCAAGGTTCATAGAACAATGGGTATTATTTTCATAGTTTCATCGCTAGTGGATTGTTCAAAGTTTTAAGTGCAAATATAACAAGGAAGACCAGCGAACGTTTTGAATAATGCAAACAAAATTTATCTATACACCTGGAGCGAAATGCTGAAGGTGAAGTTTTGGAATAAATATATTAATTCATTTTTGAAGTGTGATTATTTTATACAGACTAGCTTCCCGCTCGCGGCGGCGCCTGTATTTTATCCGGTTACTAAAAATATTCGATTTTTGTTGTAGTAATTAAGAGAGGATAGCTGCACTTCAAAATCACGGGCTATACTCCAGATATGTAAATATCTTAAGCATCATCTAATATCTATCATCTTTGATATGTCACCTGTGTACTACTTCCAGTCTAAGATATGAATATGCAACACACTGTACCTTATAAGAGCCATGAGTGCGCCCGATTTCTTTCCAGTGGTATAACTATATTCAGCTATTAATATTTTTTTTATATTTTATACTTCTACACCAATAAAGCAATGAAAATTGTCACTATCGAAATTTAATGCACTTAAAACTCTGCTGATTTCAGACATTACAGATTACATCCATATATACCATAAGGATATTTTATGACTGCTTCGTGGTCTAGTGGTAAGCGTGTTCAACCACAGACGTGAGGCCCTGGGTTCGAATCCCGGGTCGGATCAAAAATTGTTATTGGGATTTTTCAATTTCTAATAACAGTCCGGAGTCAGGAAGTTGGCGGTGATACACCCCCGTGCCTCAGAGAGCACGTTAAGGCGTCTGTCCTGCGCCTGATCTCTCACCGGTCGTGTCGGATTGCCGTCCCATCGGAATATGAGAGTGAGGGAATAGAGAGTGCACTTGTGTCTGCGCGCACACTTGTGCACTTTAATATGTCCTGCGCATCTGGCTCGTCTCTATAGAGACGGCCGCCGTAGCTGAAATCGGCTAAGACGACATAAAGGATTTTTATGCAATCCGAGAATGTAATTTAGAATCCCATTGAATCCGTCTTATATACTACTACACCAATGCTTATATAAATACTACATTTAAATATGTAATATCTTCAGAACGAGTTTTCAAGATAACAAGTCCACACTATATTGATGATATTGATTTTATATAGCCTTAATCTCATCAAACTCCAGATCGATTTAACTGTTTGATGGAAATTTTATTAAAATAAACATTGCTTGTATAATACTGTACACAGATAGCATCAAAAGTTCAACAAACAAAAATGTAGAGTGAAGATGGTTCGGTTGTTTTAAAAGTCGATTCGTTTGTACAATAAAAACGATAAATTTCATGAAACAAGTACAAAATATTGTATAAAGCGTAGATACAATCCGTGTATTGGTGGCAATACTTTATATCAATTGGTTTCTTTACGACTGGAAATACTCGCGATAAAAAATGTGTCTATAGTCTATACGCCTGGTATATTTTTGTTTATGGTATAACTCGCGCGGTATTGGCACCATAAACATTCATAGGCGATGCCACCACAGACATAACAATCAGAATAATGTTCGGCCGCATACCAGAGCGGGATGTTTGTGTCATCGCGATATTTTTGAAAAAGGATTTTAGTTTTTTGAAGTTAAACTTGTTTGGAATCTTAGTGACTTATAACTCGGTGAAATGCAAATACATAAATACATATATGATTAAAACAATATGACGATAGCGCCTTATTCGTCGTTATCATTTTTGTTATATTTTGCGCCATATTTTAAAAGTCCAGAGTTACAAGAAGTTCTGTTGCGTTTTCGCAAGGAAGCACTACAAATAAGTTTCGTGTAAACATAGACTAAATATACTTTTTATTTAGTCTATGCGTCTAAAGTGCTACAGTTTAAAATGATATCTAATGAATATGAAGTGTTACATTTTAAAAACAACCAAAAAACATCGCCAGTCACTATCGAACATTAAGCCTTGCTAAGAAAAACAATAAGAATAGATTGTTTTTTTTTTTTATGATATAGGAGGGCAAACGAGCAGCCGGAGCCATTTTCATGACTACCGACGCCCACAAACATCCGCATAGAGGTCCCACCTCCATGGGCCACCGGTTACTTACATACCGCACGAAACACGATAGCCAGCTGTCACTTTACGCCAGTCTCGTGTAAGCGAGAGGTACCTCCCCGGTCGTGCCGGCCCAATTCGACTGCATGCAAGCATGCAGTGAGGCACTACCTCTTACCAAATATATATCTTTCTAGTATAAAATGTATATATTTGTAACCTCTCTTGCAGTATTTAAATATGTATATTTATTTTTAACACTTAGCTAGTAATTATCTTGATAGGTGGCAATTTCCAGCGCACCATTGACCATGGACAAGTGTTATAATATGTCTGCCCTTGCGCATGCATCACTTATTTTGTACCAGTGATCCGTGTAATATGAATGCCGACTGATCTTTATCATACTAGCAGGTAACTTGACTTCGTCTGTGAAATGATTTATCTATCTCTGTATCAATCATTTTAATCGACCATATTAAGACTAAGTTTTGATGGATTTAATTTCACCAAAGATTAGTCTTAATATGGTTAAATCGGCAGATATACAAATACTTTTATAGCTCAGTAGCGTTTCTGATTTACTGAAATGCCAAGGATGTATTTATTTATGATGAAAAGCCAAAAAACTATAGTTTCAATTCGCTCATCGCATAAACACTGGTATGCACATGAAACAAAGTGATGAGTAAAATAATGAACCGTGTCTATATCAAGCGCGCTCCCAAATGAAGAAAATGCACAATACTACTTTCGTTTCGCTTGTAAATTCAAAACATAATTACAGTCTCATTCAGGGCGCTGATTGTGGAGCACTCGGCAGCGCAGCTGCAGCACAATTTAAATCTCAATTTGTACAGACTTCAATATCAATTGTTACAACGCAATCAATTTTGAGCGCGCTCCATACATGCCAATGTCACAGAATCGAAACATTGTGCATATAATAAGGAGCTATTAACTTGCGAAAACATTTTTATCGGAAAGAATCGTTCTGTAGAGCAACACTGTTGTAGTGTATGAGATGAAAAATGGAGACCCGGAGTTCAGAGTCGACGCTAGGGGGTTTGCCAGTCTACTTACTAAATTACTCCAGTAGTTTTGGAGCCAAGTCGATAAGAAAAACCAAAAAAAATATTTCACTTCATGTTAGTATAGCTATTAAATATACAGAAATTTAGAAGTCCTTAATTCTCTGTTAAGGAACTAGCAAGAAAATTAGGAGTCTTTTTATAGTATAGGAAGCAAACATGTACGGCCACCTGATGTGAAGTGATCACCAACGCCCACAGACAGTTGCAAATAAAATGATATCAAACTCGAAATTAACCCGGATCAATAAATTGTTCCTAGTTCTAATATCACAAATCAAGGAAGTCACGAAACGATACGTGTGAAGCACAAAATACGTGCACCGAACCTCGATCGTTTATTAATCAGGGTTTTATTTAACAAAGTAATAAATTAACAGAGCATTCAACAGAACGCTACCGTCGTGCCGTGTAATCCATATTGTTTATCGCCGTTCACATCTTTAGTTGTGGTAACTGGAAAAATGTTCTATGAATGTGGACTAATTTGTCACCATCGATCATTCCTAAGGTCGCTCAGATTACGGCTGTCCATTGTTCGCGACCTTTATTCAATTTATAGTTTCTAATAAAACGGGGAAAATGTATTATCTAACTAATAATGAAATTACTAATGCTTTGGTCCATATAGCACCAAAGCATTAGTAATATCATTGAAAGAGACGGACATAAGGACGGAAGTAGGTTATGAGTCCTGGTGGCTTTTTAAATATATCTCAAAGATGAACTAAGCCCTATGAGCAGAAACTCCATCTTTACATTTTCCGCATAAAAACACTGATATCCTCTTAGAGCATTGATATTTAGATATATTAACATTTGTAGATAAATAAATAAAAAAAAAATGTCGTGTTTTGTAATATTGTTACTTATTATCTTTAATCTAAACAGATGATCTAAACAGCTCAGAAAAGTTTTGGATAAGTCTCAACTATCAACCGAATCCTTTTCTTACTTAAGCTCGGTTTTCTTAGGAAAGTGGTACTATCATAAAGTGATCATAATATTAAGTTAATAACATAACATATACACATTATAACATCACTAGAATCCCGACTAGAAGTAAATGAAAAGGCACGGTTGCCAATGGCGCTAGATGGACAATCTATAAACTAGTGACGACATACATCATTTTGATACGGCCGCTTTATGACGGCGTCGCTTCTCGTTTATTACAATTTATAATTTTTTAAAATTATTTAGTAGTTTAATAAGCAAGTTTACGCCATGAAATTAACGTGTTTAAAAAATAATAATTTCAAAACAATGATAAGCGTTTATTCTGTTGTGATAATAATTTTTCCCGAGTTTTTGTACTTAAATGAGTTCTTACTTGCCTTGTAACGACAAACTTCTACCATTTGGTTATTTCTGGTACTTATGAAGTGACGTGGCACATAAACTTTATATTACGAGACAGACATGTCATTATTTTTATTTATAAAGAAATTGTGAGAAGCGAAAATTATTTTTTGTGCGGTGGTAACAAAATACATTACAATTTATACTAAAAGGAAAATAGTTATTATTCCAATCTAAAAAACAATAAGCTTTCAGTACCGCTGTAGGCTATCCTGGGCCTATCAGCGAGAGGAGAGCCCGGCGTTTCATGCAATGATGCATGTACAGCTGAACAGCTCGCTAAATAGTACAGTGAACTCTTTACGTAGAACGATGTACGGGAAATAATCCCTTGTATTGTTTTATGAGAGATTTTGATGGAGGTGTATATATATATGGAAGAATTTATAAATATAAATACATACAAACATATTTGCTCTCTCAATTGTGTTTCTACGTATTTGTGTTTATTTATAAAATATGATCTCTAGTCATGTACATACTATGTTTAGTGTGTTCCTTGAGCTGATCGTGTCTAACAATGAATGGATAGAGAGCGACGATGCTCCTTTATAAATAATATAAAAAATATGTTTTCAAAAAAATATATATTATAAATTTTTATGAAATTCGAATTAATAGTGTGTAGTTTTAGTATTTGTATATATGAAATTGCTCTATTTTCTATTATTTATATAAAAGAAAAACAAAACACTCACAAAGGCCATATCATGCCCGGGAGCTGTGTTTTTGAGAAGGTTCCTAAAGCCTAGTTTAGCTAACAGCCCCCTGGCGTCGAACCTGAATTTTAGGACGTCGAGTATCCTTTTTTCTTAACACTACAACAATGTTCCTCTATTCAGAACGGTGCTCTCTGATGAAAATGTTTTCATAAGATAATAGCTCCTTATTATACGCACAATGTTTCGCATGTGACATTGACATGCATGGAGCGCGCTCAAAATTGATTGCGTTGTAACAATTGATATTGAAGTCTGTACAAATTGAGATTTAAATTGTGCTGCAGCTGCGCTGCCGAGTGCTCCACAATCAGCGCTCTGAATGAGACTGTAATTATGTTTTGAATTTACAAGCGAAACGAAAGTAGTATTGTGCATTTTCTTCATTTGGGAGCGCGCTTGATATAGACACGGTTCATTATTTTACTCTATACTTTGTTTCATGTGCATACCAGTGTTTATGCGATGAGCGAATTGAAACTGTTGCTTTAGGTTTTTCATCATAAATAAATACGTTCTTGGCATATCAGTAAGTCAGAAATGCTACTGAGCTATAAAATTATTTGCATATCTGCCGATTTAACCATACTAAGACTAATCTTTGATGAAATTGTTGCTTTTGATTTTTCGGCGTACCTTTGCCTAAAGTCAAGTCACACAAAGTCAGTCTCCACACAGTAAAATAGTACCATAGACCAATGTTTGGACTTGTTAGTCAGTAATGCAACTGGACTATAAAAAAACTATCTACATACCTGCGAGAAAATTTCCATCTTAGATGAAAACTCTCAAAAAAATCCCTTATTCTGGATTATCTATAAAATATAGATAGACATATTATCACCTATATGCCATCGCGGACTTTTCTGTTGACCTTCTAGAGGTGTACAATACTTTTAGTACCTACACAATATATAATATTGATGAATACAAATTATTTATTCCATTTTTACCTGTACTTATTCGTATTTTTTCTTATCATGAACAGCTAGTCGATGCTTATTACTTTACGTTACAACTTAAGTGCATTCAATATAAAATTTTTAAACAGGATTCAAAATGGCTACAAGACATTATCTCGATCGCTGATATTTTGTCATGCCCCCGGCCACAATTCCCTCACAAGTGCATTTGAACGTATATGAACATAAAAGTCGTAGCGTACACGTAGTATGGAACTTTTAAACTTTATTCCAAGTTTTGAGCGCGAAGATATCGCAGCTTCGAGCGAGACATTCGCTTTACATTACTTGGTTGTGTATGCTTCTTATCTGTATCCACTTGAGACTGTTCCACTTGTTTCATCGCTTATACCTTGACTTTGTTGATTTTATACACTTTTCGACGTGCATGTACAAACTAGACGCAAACAACTGCAGTTATGAAAAATAATTTGTTCGGTGTAAGAGATTTTTTGATTAAAATATTCTTTAGTAATAGTTTAGTTTTCGATTTCTCCTAGTGCTCACCAGGCTTCAAATCCTGGGTGATTGAAGTGTGATTGCAATTTGTCAATGTTTAATAACAAAACAGAAGACTGGAAGTAAAAGGTGTCATTACACATTATTACACATTACACTCTCCGGTGTAAAAAGCATAAACCGATTTCTGTCCCAGTGATTATGGTACAAAGTGCAAATAAACCAGCCATAGATGTGCAGAAAAATAAAAGATAACTCTTGATCGCAATTCTCTAAAAAAAAAATAAAGTGAATAATTATCGACGAACTTTTAAGGCGATCTACTAATATTAGGTAACACTTTGAAAACAAAAGCCTAGAAAGTTCCATCTTTATAGGATGTGAAATCAGTACATTTGACGTTCATAAGGAACTTGGGAAAATATCGCCCATGAGGAAGTTTCTGTACCCTTTGTTACAGGCGTATTGAGTTCCGAACTCTACTCTTTATGGGATAAATTGTAAGAGCCAGGCGGGTTGGATTTGGAACTGAAATTTATTGGAACTCTCCTTGGATTATTATAAAAGCTTTGGATACGTTACTCTACGTAAAGCGTATTTCCTACTGTTTTATATTTTACTAGCCGACGCCCGCAACTACGTTTAAGTGAATCCGTTTTTTTACCGCAGTCAGTTAAAAAGTAGTATAGCCTTCCTCGCTAAATGGCTAACTAAATTAATAATAAAAGATTTTTAAATGTGTATATCGTATTATATATAGTTCTAGAGATTAGCGCGTTTAAACAAACAAAAAACTAACTCTTCAGATTTATACTATTATTAGTATAAATATTCTTTTGTTAATTTTGATAAAAGTAACATTTTTCGTATTTATATTATTGTCATATATCTTTGTACAGATTTATCAAAGATCCTTACTCATTACGATTTAAGTGATTCCTTAGAACTGATGGGTACGTTATCGAGTTTTATGTGGTCTGTGGAACACAGCTGCAGAACCCATTTACCGTGCGGATATTAATGGTTGCCAGTAGTTACCTAATGACTCCTATTATACGTTTATCTGGCTATGCTACAAAATAAAAAAAAAAATCAATTTATGTAAGTATGCGCCTCGCGGTTTCACCCGCGTAAATTTCGATTCCGTGAAAAATGTAAAATTATCCCATGGCATCCCATATAAACATATATTCGGGATAAAAACTATCCTATGTGTAAATTGAAGTTACTCTCTATGTGTGTGCCACATTTCATGAAAATCGGTCTAGCAGTTTTTGCGTAAAGAAGTAACAAACAAACGAACATACAAACTTTCGAATTTATGATATTAGTAGGACAATAAAATAAACATAAAAACTATAACAAATTATTGATACAAAGGACCTGCTTATGCCATTATGGAATTTATTCCAACGGTATTGATAAAATTTTCTGGCAATGCATGATACCTACATTGCAATATTAATTTTTCGTTGATTTTCATTTCAATAATAAATTATATTAAGTTTCCTTTAGAGAATTAATAATTTAATTTTATTTAAACCACACCCTTGGATATAATTAATGTTAGAATGCACCCTTTGAACCCGGCGCTATCCCCGTCTCGACTTCCAACTTTGTGATATTCTACAACCGCTAACTCCAGCGCCCGTCTTTAGTGTCTAGGTTTAAGCCTTTAAGTACTTTGAAATTGTTTAATCCAGCTCCCTGCATTATCGGTATAAGTCCATAATGCATCGGCATCCATCTTATAGCGTTTTTTAAATAATCTTTTATAAATCACTTTTATAAAAGGAGGCCTATGGGGGTGGAGGAGGAAGGAGGGCAAAGCATTTGTGGATATGTGGGTGTCTATGGGCGTCGTTAGTTATAAATTGGGTCCGACTGATCGTTTGCTCTCTTATATTATAACAAAGCGTCCAAGAAAAATCCTGTTTTACAGATTCACGTTTCTAATATGTGTATGTATTCGTACAAACTTTATACTTATTTATTAAGATAAGATACGAAAATTGGAATAAATACCAAAAACAGGTATCACCGTGTAGGTGATTTTTGTTCGCATAATGCTGGCCTGGAGTGTTTTAAGAAATGTGGCTCACTTAAAGAGATAATTTAAAATAGACGACAAACTTTAGGCAGATGTGCATCCGCATATTTTTTGTCTTTGAATGTTAGTCAAAAACATCCGACAACGCCTTTGGCTAACATCCGAAATTAAAAATGTACCAAACACTGAATAAATGAGATATTTGAACGACGACGCTAAATAAATTATTGCATTTTATAACCTAGCGCAGTTTATGACTACTGAAAGCTATTGTACCTATAACGGTTATAAAAATACCTACTCGTATATACAAGGTTGATAAAAGCGAGAGGTATTAAAATAAACCACATATACTATAAATGCCTACAGTTAATCTGAGACTATTAAAAAAAGTTCACAAGTACACGAAAATACTTTTTTTTTATATGAATCTCGCACGGGGTGAATAACCGCGGCCGCCCATACTAACGAACAGCTGAGGATACAGCGTGTACGATGTGAGAAAAAACTTCAAAAAATTCCTGTGGCTAAACTATTGCTCCGATTGGTCTGATTTTTGTTGTGTAGCCTAGAAATGATACACTAAATATGTAATTTAATTTAACTCCTCTCGATTTTTTGAACCTTGTATATTCGCCAAGGATACGTATATCTAGAGGCAAAAATAAAATGTCATTATAATTTATTTTTTTAAGAAATCTTAAATTTCTATAACAATACTATAATATGCTTATATCTGTATTAAAGTTTGTAATCCCATTCAGTGTGCTATTCCGAACAGTCATGGCCAAATTTATGTTGTAGTAAATTAATTAAAAACGTTGGAATACGATACAGTGCTCAGTTCCCAATCGCCTAATGGCACTTTTCTTGGCCTCAGTTTGTCTGTCGGCGTCGAATATACAGCTGTTGCTATCTTTTCTCTTGTAGTGTTAGGGGGCAAACTAGCATTCGGAACCATTTTCATGACTACCGACGCCCATAGACATTCGCATCCCATCCATGGGTAACCGGTTTCACATCTCACGAAACCCGACAGCATAGCTGTCACAATACGCCAACTCCGTGTAAGCGAGAGGTACCTCCCGGTCGATCCAATTCGACTGCATGCACGCACTGCGACACTGCCTCTTACTAAATTACGACTCTGTAGTATATATTCGTTATTTTATTGAAATCCATTTTCTTAGAAATTCCAACTTAATATTAGTCAACAATGTATTGTAGTATGAACACTGCGCGCCTCGTGCTGGAAGCAATCTAACTTTTATACTCAGATGCGTCGACGTACAATATCATTGCATTACTTCAGCGATAAGATGGTGCCGAGGGAAATTATATTCCTACCAACTATACGAGTGTGTAATCGAGATATAGGTAAATAGTACGGACTATTTCAGTGGCTCATCATAATATGAAATCGGTGGTACACAGATTGCGTCACAATCCATCTCAGTTGATACATGTCTTCTCGGGGTCGAAGTCTTTCTTCTCATCCAACCCCGTGGAGGCGATCAGAACAAAGTGCTTATATTATTTTATTTTTATATTATTATACAATATATATGCTTATATTATTATACAATAATGATAGTATAGCACGATAACCAAGGTAATCTTCACGTAAGTATTATGTTTTTTTAATTAGGTACCACGGATCTGCTGCTAATGTTGTTGCAGCACTCTTTAGTCTGTTTAGTAAATTGTTATTTATTGTTTTGTTGTTTTAGATGTGCTCTTTTTATTTCTTTTTTTATTTACAATGTGACATAAGTAGAGATTCGTCGAGTCGATTAGAACGAGTACAGTGTCGTATACAACTGAAATACAGCAATCGTATAATTGCAACACAACTGCATTTCCACAGAAAATAACATTTGAATTTCCCTTTTCCACATAAAATAATATTCCTTACACTAAAACGTATCACAATCTAGATGACCTGAATGGTGTGCAATGCTTCGAGTAATTAAATATACATGCTTAAAGAGCGTGCGTTTTATGAACCCTTGTTGAAAGTGGAAATAAATTTAAAGTCGTTTTAAAATGTAAGCTAAAGTGTACCCATTAACACGAAACGTTACATGTTCAACTTATGAATTACTGGTTATATTTTACTTTGCATAATTTAATTCGTCGTTATAATAATGGCAGTAATGTAGCTGCAGTTTGCTCGAACTTCGGCTATTATTGCTAATCTGTACAGTAATCAGAGGGGTAATATTTTTTTTTATTTATGTGTGTATATTTCTGTTTCTTGCCATAAATAAAATAAAAAAATAAAATCAATTTATTTCGGACAACCAAGATATATGGGATAGGACCATTGAGAGCCTGATATTAGTATTAATTACAATTATATGTATAATGCCATAGCTTGAATAATTTTAAACAAGTTGCTGATATTAGAGCATAAGGGGGAGGTGTTGGAGCCATTTTCATGACTACCGACGGTTATACAGATGCGTTGCTCTCCTTCCTCTTTCCCCTCCACGGGCCCCTGACTGACACACTGCACGAAACGCAACAGCACAGCTGTCACTCTACGCCAGTATCGAGTGAGCGAGAGGTAGACTCTGCGGCATGCATGCATGGAACATGGCACTGCCTCTAACTATTACTGTCAATACAACCATTATACTATCATTGTCCTAAATCGATCGAAACAAGAATACATTATATTATTTAACTAGAGCTAGAAGATCCTATCCGGTCTAAATTGTCACTCATCAAAGAGCAATTGACCGATGATGTTCATTGTAAATTTTCTACAACATTTACGAAATCCATATCTCAAACAATTCCAGAAGCTTCAAAAACAACCTCGCCTCATGGAAATAGAGCGAGCGCTGAAATTTATGGTCCAGTCATTCGGAGTTAGTGTCCTCCTAGAGATGATATAATATTTTACGACTGTTGCGAGAGCACCAACATTAAACTATAGATAGTAAAGTGCCTCTGATTTTATTGTTCGGTTATTGTTTTTATACTTTTACTGGCTGATAACAGAGTAGTCAAATGAAGATTGACTTTTTTGGTTTTTATAATACAACATGCAAAACTAATTATAGAATTTATGTTGTGAAGTTCGTGCTCCACTGCTGGATGCAGGACGCAGACGGATTGATAGGTTACGGGGACTGTAGCAACGAACGTATACCTTGACATAATTATATTCGAATTCTAAGTGTTAATTCTGATCGTAAATACTATTTTACAAGCCCTCATAATTTTTTTTGGAACAAAAAATTTCTTACTCGTTAATTACTTAGATTAAATACCAGTTTACCATTATAAAATTGGTCATCAACAGCTAAATATGGGCCTATTATTATCTTTTGCAGTTGATGTATTGTCGCTGATGATATTAATAAGCACAAATTAATTTTACATGCATAAGATATGTGTGTTTGTTCAATTACAACTTTAGCGTATGAATTACATGCGAGTCCACAAACTCGTGCTTCATAGAAAACAGTCAAAGGGATTCTAATTTGATATAACCGCTAGAAGAGACGCCTCAACTTTGTCAAGCTAATTTCCAAACGACATTTAACAGAGAATGTTTATTTGTGTGTCTGTGTGTTTTATTTCGTTTCACTTTGTGGACTGCTTTTAAACTGTCCAACTGCCAGTCCCGTGAGGAGCGTAAAAGCCAGCAAAACAAAAAGAGATTCGTGTGGATCCTTTTCAACTTACAATTGGAGTTTGGATTCGAACAATATTTACAGCGTTGAGAGAGGTCTTACGTCATAGAGACATTGTTGCGTTGCAGATGGATTGGTTGAGTCTGTAAGTACTTTTAATGATAATACAAACATGTTTAGTACAGTAAGAGGTAGTGCCACACTGCATGTTTGAATGCAGCCGAATTGGGCCGGCAGCACCGGGGAGGTACCTCTCGCTTAAATGACACCGGCCGTAAAGTGTCATCTGCGCTGTCACGTTTCGTGTGGTTTGTAAGTAGCCGGTGGCCCATGGAGGTGGGAGGAGAAAAAGTAGAGAGTAGAGTGCATCCGTAAAGCCTATATGAGGATGGCTCCGACTGTTTGTTTGCTCCCCTTTATCTTAAAAAAAGTTCGATTAAAGACGTAAGGATAAAAAGCGCTAACGAGCACTACTTTTTGATGATTATCGAAGCCTCTAGACATCCGCAGCATTTCTACAGAGAGAACGTGAGAGGGGTGCCGGTAGCGGATTACACACACATGCACACCATGCAACTTATCATAAGACGTATATTTTATAATAATCATCTTCCTTTAGCCCTCCGTCACTTAGATAAGACATCTGACATCTATTAAAGAAATAGATAACATTTTTCGTTTCAACTTTATCTTAACAATTGTGATCAAGAAAAAATGATGAAACAATTTATTTATCCTACTAATATTATAAAGGCGAAAGTTTGTAAGAATGTTTATTACTCTTTCACACAAAAACTACTGAACGGATTTTCATGAAACTTTACAGTAATATAGCTTTTATATCAGAATAATGTAATAAGTTAAGACTTATAGGGATTTTTTATAATCCGAAATCCACGCGAGCGAAGCCGCGGGCCGAAGCTAGTTTTATATATGTCAGTCAGTCACCTTTGACTGACATAGTGATCTATCAACGCATAGCCCAAACCACTGGACGAATTGGGGTGAAATTTAGTATACAGGTAGATGTTATTACGTAGGCACCCGCACAAAAGATTTTTAGAAATTCATCTCCTTAATAATTATAATAATGAAAAAATTGTGAAACGCTTGCGAGATATATTTTCTATAAAGATGACTACTTTGTTCCCTCACCTCCGTACGCTTTTAGGATCTAATAAAACATCCTAACTCAAAGCTTTTGAACGTTTTATAGGATCATATTTTAAGGTCTTACATTATCTTGAAAAGAATTAGCAACATAATAACAATTTTGTTGGCCCTTTTATTTTTTTCATAAGATATATTAAGTAGATGTCATCAGCAGCTTCTCCCTAGGGCATTGGAAAATTATATAGACCGCTATTTACAACTACTACAAACAATAATATAATTATTCTTGGTCCAGACTCACGGCTGTGATGTTTACCCTCATGCTTTATTAATTAGTTTGATTATAATATGTAACATATATATTGGTACGAAAGATGTTGGGGAACTGCACCCAAGTTATGCAATCCCAGTCTTAATCCCAGCTATTTTTATAGGGCTAAAGGCTTAAAACGTAAATAGGTCTTAGTTTTTATTTCGAATGTCTACAACTGTACCGATCTGGAAGTCACAAAATGTGCCATCATTACTTCCCTTACTTCCCACGCGCAGTGTAATGGTGTTACCACTTAATGTATAAAAATAGTTATTCGCTGAAATATTTCCTAGATCTCACGATGCACAGTAAAAATAGATCGGCCCCATTCGGCCATATTGGGTCATTTGTGTCACTGTCGGAAATATCTTGACCCACTTTTAGCTCGACCCCGGTGAACCTGCGGTATTCTTGTTCAAGTTACATTTCAAGTGTAAAGACAATACAGCTTGTAAAATATAAAATAAAATAATAGAAAAATATGGTTGAGCTTCTACTATATGAATATGAATAAGCATGTCCGTCTGGGTGAGGACCAATTTGATATTTGATAGAAATATAATAATGAAAATTGAAAGGCAAGTATTTTTGTAATTGTTGCTTCAAGCTAAGTATTTTCTTTTGGTCTTACTAAATTTTAATTTTTCACTTGGCGAAAAACGAGCTAAAGACATCTTAATTTAGTTCTGCATTGCACGCCACATCACAGAGATCGTCACTCCTCACACACTTGGTTATATAGTTCATCCTATTAATATTATAAACGCGAAAGTTTGTATGTTTGTTTGTTTGTTTGTACTCCTTCACGCAAAAACTGCTGAACCGATTTTCATTAAATTTGACACACACATAGACAGTAACTTGGATTAACACATAGGATGGTTTTCATCACGAAAAAATGTTCCTATGGGATGCCATGGGATGATTTTCCACGGGATCGTTAACGCTGGTGAAACCGCGCGGCGCAGCTACTATAAACATATTTTTATAAGGTTTTAAAATTCATTATATTACTACTAGACGCTTCAGAAAAATTGAATTACTTCAATTTGTGATGACAATAATTTAGAAAACGTTGTTTCAGATATAATTAAATTGTAATCTCGGAGTCAAGTCCCAATTTGAATAGACGTTGAATTTTGCTATTATTTAATATAAAATAAATCTAATAAAATAAGTTTGGAGACTTGTCGCCCAGTTCATTAAACGTGGCGTTAGATAATTAATTTGATCACGTGGAAATAACTGAGATCAAATATCTTGTAATCATATTTCATTTCCATTCAGTCCGCATAAATACTTTTTGTTATTGTTTGTTATTCAAATGTGAACAGGATCTGTATGAATACCTTCTGACTGGCAGTGCTTCTTATTTTAGACCATTTGGCTTACATGCGTTGCAGCCAAATCGGGCAGGCGCGATCGAGCTACATTCCCGGTACTTCACAAAACACCGACTTGAAAAGTTACTTATATCGTCTGAAAGTCTCTGGAGAGTCTAAGTCAGCGGTCGGCAACATTTTGGTGGGCGCGGGCCGCAAGGCGGCAAAATAAACTAAATGTAGGCTGCACTTGTGATGGTCACCCTAGAAGCCCGACTTATCTCTTTTTACTAGTGTGACCTCTCCTCCCCAATAACTTATTTGGGTATAAGATATTCGCGGGCCACAAATATGACGTCCGCGTCGGCGGGCCTCAGATCGTCCACCGCTGGTCTAAGGGCCTGTCCAGATTGAGCGAATCGCGCGCGTA
>LUGF01009515.1:620354-641753 GCA_001625245.1 Calycopis cecrops
GGGCCTCAGGTCGCCCACCGCTGGTCTAAGGGCCTGTCCAGATTGAGCGAATCGCGCGCGTAAGCATTCGCCGCGTTGTCGAGGTACTAGAGCTGCACACGACGCATCCAGATGCGGCGTAGCGTTCGCCATTACGCGCGTGATTCGCTTGTGATTCGCGAGACTCTCGACTCCCCGCGTATTCGCCGCGAGTCGAGGTACTCGGGCGCAGTTGGAGCGTCCAGAACTACGCGCGTGTTCGCGGCGAATGCACGTATTTTAATAGGAATGCAGCGCGATATATTCGATACGGAACGCGATATTTCTTATATCTATATCAGATAAACTAAATTAATAAATAATTAGAATTTTTTAAAGTTGTTCTTGATTTAATACACATGATGTCTAATATATTTTATCTATCCTACTGATATATCGATATTTTTAAATAAAAATATCAATAGCGATATTAACATTATTAAAAATATCGTTACAATATACATATATCGATAGTTTATTGCAATTTTATTAAATTTTAATGCAATTCCGACATCTCTAGTCACTCCCTCCAAGCACTCCATCCAACGCGCGACGCGCGTGATTCGCTGTATCTGGACGCAACACAAAATTGTTAGGCGCGTAACCTTACGTGCGCGATTCGCTCAATCTGGACGGGGTCTAAGGCGTCGAGTCAATATAGAAAACAATAATCTATACATATAATAAAACTGCGGCTTTCACGCGAAGACTACTGGATGGAATCTGATGAAAGTGTTTTGTTATAATATAGGTATTAGTGCTCCGTAACATTTAGGCTATAATTAATCGATATATATATATATATATATGAAAAATTAAAAAAATACTATTGCAGGGCAAAATAACAGATTGAAAATTCGGCCATATAACATTACACGCTACCATGAGAACATAAATCCCAATAATGATAAGACAACGGCTGTCACGTCGACTAGTATATAATAATAATATATATTGTGGAGTTATCATATTTCGTTGGCTTAATAGACGGTATTCGAACTTGCCACCGTTGTTGATCGTGTTGTACCTAAATTAAAAATTCATTAATTGTTTGCTTTGAAGAATTAGCACGTTTACAGTGAGATAGACGATATTATATCTATGCTAAAAATATAATGCCATAGAGTGTGATGATCATAGTTAAATGCCCATAATATTATATTATAGGAACTTACTGTTCCTATTTGAAAAATCTTTTAATGCTAGGTCGTCTATTTATCAAGGAAAGCTATAGACACCATCACGCTACGAATAATAGAACTGAAAGGGATGAAACCACAGGGTGCTAATAGTATTAGATAAAAAACAATCGCCAAAAGAAAATTGCTACCTAGCAAATATCAAACGATCACGCTATCGAAAGAACTTCAGTAATATTTTGGATGTTCAACAAATCACAAAGTTCTAAACAATGGTAAGACTGTATCTGTCTGGTCTCAGACGTCGAACATAGAACCGATAAATTCAATAAAGTATTATGACAAGATGGAACTTCTGCTGACATACGTAACCATTTATATTAATGACTCTTTCATACAACTTTTTGGACTTTACTCTTGAATGGCGTAAGGCGTGGGGTATGATAACAATATGAGGAGTGACAAGAAACAGCGCTCGAACTTAACACCATAGCTTTACTGCAGTAAAGGGAAAAGGTGATATGCACT
This sequence comes from Calycopis cecrops, assembly GCA_001625245.1. Classification (NCBI taxonomy): domain Eukaryota; kingdom Metazoa; phylum Arthropoda; class Insecta; order Lepidoptera; family Lycaenidae; genus Calycopis; species Calycopis cecrops. The sequence goes on from LUGF01009515.1 coordinate 622,040, forward strand.
TATTTACGACATCGACATTTTACATTGTGTGAAGACCTGACGAAATTATCGGTCAATATATTATCGTATGTAGTCTGCAAGGTCAATTTTTTTTTGTTATATTATATGTTATATATTTGTTATTAATTCATTTTGTCTCTTATTAAATTATTGTTTCGTTTTGTTTCAGAGAGAGATTTTTTTCTTTATTTTTCATACAATTATTATTCTTTATTTTTTATCAAATATTACAAAAATAAATTAATACAAACACTATTAGTAGGTTTTAATCAATGAGTCGGGATCGAATCCAAGACCTTAGCGGTACCTAGAAAGCTGTGAGCACAAAAATAAAAGCATATATAATGGGTGATGAAGAATAAACCCCTAAAGATATACTAAAAATACTATTTTATCCAACCCTATCTACTATTCTGTCTACACAACAGCCTTACAGTAAACTAAATTTAAAATGATGCCATGTATTCTCTTACAAATTTGCCAAACTCCGCGAAGTTTTCCCATCAATTCGGGAACTATCATGAGCCCGCTCCCATATCGCTAACTAGATAAGTAAACGTCGGAATAACGTTTACATAACTGATAAACTTGTAGCGTTCGCGTTGTTCTCATTTGTTATTCCGTGGATTATCTCGTTTGAGAAGTTTTGATTGCGTAGGCCATTCTGATAATCTCACTTCATGTTGCCGTTTAATTTGTGCTGTGATATAGATTGCTACCTTGGTAATGTCGTTTTTGACGTGTTATAATGATGAACGGTGGCTGCATGGACGAAATGTCCGTTCCGTGTGTGAGCTGCGAAATAAGCAATAGCGACCTAGCGTTTGGCTTGTGACGCATCTATTTCTTATATCTATAATGTTTACACGTTATGTTTTTGCCCGTGGATTCACTTGACTGAGAACCATTTTATTCATCGGACCAGTGGTGTAATACAGGGTGGTAAGTCGGCAAAATGCCACTAGCCGTGAGGACCCTCGGTCAGAGGAGATTGCCAACTAAAAAAAAATATGTTCAAAATTCATCGGATGGGCCCCATCCGATGAATTTGCCACGGGCCTCGAGCGGTATAGTCACGCCACTGCGTGGGACTACATTATGGAGTGTGACTAGTAAATTTAATTACCAGTAGAGGATGCGTTCTGATTGTAACCCTCTGAACCTTTTTATTACCAGGCAAGGCACCTCTCGTTGCTACGATATACTGGCGTAAAATGACAGTTGTGCTGTTGTGTTTAGTGCGGTGTAAAGCCGGTGGTCCATTGAGTAGGAAGGAGGGCAGCGCGTCTATGTAGCCTCTGTACGGATGTCTATGGGCGATGGTCATGAAAATTGCTTCAAAAATAGAAAAACAAAACTATAATATAATAAAACATCAACAACACAGATACACTTTTCTGGTTTATGTAGGTGTTTAAAAATAAAAAAGAAAATGTAATATTTCTTATATTAGGTAGGTATAGGTTAAATTTATCATATTATAAGAAATAGTTCCTGTTACGCCACCACCCTTGTGAAGGTTCTCTTTTTTAAATTATTCAAAGTGGTAAACAAATCATAACTTTGTCTTTACGACTAGGCGCTGGATTAATCGAACAAGATAAATTTAAATTGAACGATTATTCAATTAATCTTAATAAGGTACAGCCCTATAAAATAATTTAACACCTCTTTCTATTACTCGACAATTTGAACGAAACTTATACAGAACAACTATTTCCATTGAAGGACATTCTGGTTGGAAATTTAATGTAGGACACATTCGATATAATTAATAACAGACTTGGAACAATCTAAAGGACAACCTAGAAATTAAAAGGCCTTTGTGGCATATTATGTGGGCCAAAAAACTTGTTGTTTTAGCGTTTCAAATCAACCATTGAACTAAAAGGGTCGAGTGTTTTTGTCAAATCAACTATTTTTAAGGCACAATAGTGGACCAAATGAAACTTATTATATCATATTCCCCGTATGGCGGCAGGTCTCGATAAATAATACATTATGTCAGATTTTTTAGGCCAGAACAATAAGTTAAGGCCTGCGCACATTATGAGTTGTATCTATGAGGATGTATATAAAAATATACGAATATGGTATGACGGCTGTTGTAGCCTATACTGTAATAGCTTTATTGTCTGTAGTGTGTCTACCCACATATTAAATCATCTTTGGTCTGTTTTTATTCTAAATCTTAGGTTTAGATTCATAATTCTTAATAAATCTTGACAAGATAAATAAGTCACATCTTAATTTTTTTCAAGAGCTGCTTCCTGACAGAACATTTTTTGGTCATCATTAGAAAATATTCTAATGGGAATGTGACCAGCTGACGAAGATAGTATCGATTATCCTTTGCTAGATCGATAATATTGTAATAAATTAAACTCGGCACTTAGTAATTATGCATTTAGTCTGTCATTAGATGCCTGCTCAGCTCGCTTATTATATGCAAATGCCTCTGAATCGACTACACCTTAGTTAAATGTGACGTTAATATTCAATAGTTTCAACGGCGCGGCGTAAAGTGACAGCTGTGCTGTCGCGTTTCGTGCGTTGTGTAAGTAGCCGATGGCGAGAAGAGGAAATAGTGCAATGGATCTGTATAACTTCTGTGCGGATGTCTATGGGCGCCGATAGTCATGAAAATGTGACTTATTTTGGACGTATATTTCGTTTCCCCCTCATTCTATAACAAAATGGAATATTTTCGACGTTTTCGTATGCGTATTGTTTTAATATTATTGGAAAACAATTGAAATACTTTTCTTCTTTATTTATTAGGAAAAGTAGGATATTTTCCCTTCAAAATTAAGAAAATCTGTATTTACTTTTTATGTTCCTGGAAGTTAAGGAATATTGATTATAGAGTTTGTAAGTATCGGGTTGCAGTTGATTGGCTGCCACTGATTTCAGGTGGCATTGTCTAGTTGTTTTGAATTGCCCTAGGTGGAGGTGTGAGCTACTCCGGACGATTGGTCTATCATATACGAACCTCCCAAGCCACCCAAAGGTCTGAGGCCGCTAAGACTCCTATTTTGCGATATCCTTAAAATATATTATTTTTACTCAAAAGCGTCATGAATATAGTAAATTTTCTGGAGTGCATGTTTATATGTATGGATGTAGGTTTCTTGGTCCTCTTCTACGGTCTGTGTGGCCTAACATAATGCAACATAGAAGGTGTTGTTAGATTTGTCATGATAAAGCTAGTGAGTTAGTGACACTACACATGGATTTATGTACTTAAATTTAATGTTAGGTTGTTACTCATATAATAATAACGTACATTTATTAATATGTGTGTAGCCTTACGCTTTAGTTGTAACTCACACGCCTTAAGCGTTAATAAAATTATATAAATATAGAGGTCGTGATTTAAGTGACACAAGGGTGTAGTTTTTTCGTTGCCGATAATTACTGGAGCAATTTACTGAGCCATAATAAATTCAACACTAAATTAATAATGTTATAAGCGTTCGCTCACAAAGTAAGCTTATTAATTTGTCATTATATTGACTTGACAGCTTAGAGATGTAATAAAATAGGCTTTTATAATAAAATACAAAAGGAACTGGCCGATTACTTTCTTTATCATAATCATTATTTCCTTGAATGATTGAATGATATTATCCTTGAAATGAATTAAATATAGCTAAGCTGGGTGATGAAAACGAGTTACCTACCTATGAGTTGAAAATAAAATATAACTATAAACGGACGTGGACGACGAACATATCGAACTCTGGAAAGGCTTTAGGAAACTCACTAAAAAAAGTAGCTCATGTTTTTCTGTAACTAATGACTGAATTTTATCTTTAATCTATAAAATTACAACGATTCTCATAAAAATATACTAGAGATACGATAGAATTTGTACAATACAAGCACATAATACTTATAGCTATGTCGTAGATTTTATCGGCAATTTATTTCTACATTCTGTAATACTATTCATATTTATACCGGCCACACAATTAGCTTGACACGTGCGCAGGTAAAAAATGTACGAGCTATCTCTGGCACTCGGTATCTGTGCCACGTGCGGATAAAACTACAGCCTTACTTCCTTTAGGAAGTGAGCCCTAAGGTGTGATCGACAGAAGAGTTGAGCCTCTGTGTCTGCTCTAAAGCGAAGAACTCTTAGGGTCAACTCACACCGAGACGCGACGCGACGCGACGCTGCGCGTAGATTTTACACAGAACGACGCAAAATATACTTTATTTACTACACGAAAAGATACATATTTTATTGTTAGAATTCAGATACGTTACGCTGCGCAGCGCTGCACCTCGAGACGCCTCACGGCGCAGCGCGACGTATCGCGACGCAGCGGTGATGCGCGACGTGTAAAAGCGGTGCTGCGCTTCGCGGCGCGATCGCCCGCGGCACAGCCGCGGCGAGTAGACACGTTCCGCTGCGCCGCGCGGCGTCTTGCTGCGCAGCGTCGTCGTTGATGGTACGATTTAAAGATGCGTCTCGCGACTGCGCGCTGCGCAGCGCGAAATCTAAGGCGCGTCGCGTCGCGTCGCGTCTCGGTGTGAGTTGACCCTTAGACTTAAGCTTTATGCTGGTGCTACGTTCGTTTGATCGATCGTTGTTTCATACGATTTTAGTCGTCAATTTTTTTTCATACCGCATGCCTTGAATGTAACAGGACGTTACTAGCATGTGATAAGTTTCTTAAAGAGTTTGCTCCGAAATTAATTTACAACTTGTCCCTTGTACAGTCGTTTAAATGCTAATCTGATCCGATGAAATATAATATATTGTATATAGACAAAGATGCCATGAGAAAAGTGTTACCATTTAATAGGAGTGAAATTAGACGTGAGGGGTATAGGAATGTCTAGGTGCACTACTGAATATTATGAAATAAAGAAGTAAGTTTCAAATCAAGATAACTTAGTATGGGATATAGTTTATCTATATAGATTTGTAGGCAATAATTAAAATCGTCAGTCAATCAACAGGTAATGCGCTAAAGTATCGTGCAAAAGAATGCAAGAATTATAATTGAATTTAATGTTTCAAATTTTATTACTCATGTTACATATTCTTCGTTTTATTACGTTTCATAAATGAATGGAATGAGTTTAAATACAATGTTTTAGAACATAGTTTGAGTAAGCATACAACTAAACATTATACTTTTTACAAAATTTTTTCGAGTGGGAATTTCTTAAGGAGTGTCGGATTCGGACCTATGGAAACAACCTCGTTATTTTACTAGTTTTTGACAGCGTTTAGGCTAGGCAGTCAGCATTCTATCAAACATTGTATTACCTAGAATTGTGAACCATTAGTGTGCGTTGTAGTATGGAGTTTCATACGAGGAATACTGAACGGCTCGTGGAGAAACGGTTACGATCCCTTGTTGAATCCTCTGAGTTGATAAGTGTACGGTGACCATAATTCTACATCAATATTTTTACCAAGGCTTAGTCATTATTGATGTCAAAAGTCGTCATAACGGGTCTTTTTGCATAACTCTTTATGAATGTGATGGAAACAAGACACTGATCGTGCTATGTGGCACTGTTCCCTCTGCCCAGCCCATTAGGGCAGGGACGTGGCCTCAAGTTGTTGTTGTTGTTGAATCTAGACCCTAGTTGACTAGGAATGATTAAGAGTAGCCACACTGCATGCAGCCGAATTGGACCGGCACGACCGCGACCACTCACTTACACGAGACCGACGTAAAGTGACAGCTGTGCTGTCGTGTTTTGTGCGGTGTGTAAGTAGCCGATGGCCAAGGCAAGTGGGAGCAGAAAAGAGGGCAGCGCACCTGTTTAGCCTCAATGCGGATGTCTATGGGCGCTCCGAATTCTCGTTTGCACCCCTATACCATAAAAAAAGATACAACACCACAGATAATTAAATTATTTAATTTTATATTGCCGATACATTTTATATTTTACTTATGGAAAATATTCAATGTATGAAAGATCTGTTATTCTTACTAGGCATTAATTTTGCAGTTCATTAATTCTATATTAGGTATAAGAGTTAATAAAATTCTTGTATACTGCCATATTAGAAAATCCTTTCCAAGTAATAGATAAAATGTCTAACAAGTAATACAAGAGTAATACTATGTATGGTAGATATCATAGGAAGTAGATTCAAGGTACATGATATGTCTAATAAATTAATGTTTTAATTAAGCCTTACACCTTCTTCACGAAACTTAGATCAAGTATATATATGGATTATATATTTCAAAATATACATGTTAAATTATGTGTTAATAAAACCTATATGTGTCAAATTTCATTAAAATCGATCCTGTATATACAGCCTAGATATACGTCGTAACACAAAATACATTCATATTAAAATTAATTCAAATCCTTTTCTCTGACTTATAAAGACTGTTATTTAAATTTAGGTTAATTGTGACCCGAATCAAAATGGCAGAATAGTCTGTAGCGAACTTACATAAAACAAAGGTTATGTGAGGCTATAGTTTCAAGGTCAGGTTACGTAATTTGCCTATTTAAATTTATTATTTAGAAACAACTGGGGGCCCAAAAAGCTACATCATCATGAATCCAAAATGTTTTAAATATTTTCATAAGTATATAATATAATATATATCTTATCTGAACTCCTTTTATACGACTGGACCGATTTTGATTTCGATATTTTTTTTTGTGTGTGTTGAAGGGGATTTGAGAATGGTTTAGATTTACAAATCAGCCCGGCAGATGACGCTGCAGTCTTATGACAGAATTTAAGCGCGTGACCACGGGTATGCCCCGTTATTAATATCTCGTGATACGGTGTTTGTGGTCATACTCCCCAGAACAGGCACGATCTATTTTTACGAATCTTTGAATAGTAAATTCGGTATTTATATATTCAGAACTTAGGTCGTAATAAACGAATTTCTATAATATATTTTGACCGAAACTAACGCGCGTGAAACCGCGAGGTGTACAGTACTAATATATTAATGCCTCTGTTGTCAGGCATTTTTATTCCTCCGACATTTGTATGAAAACAATCATAAAGAAATATTACAATAAAACAACTTTGATAGTTCATTTAATCTATATATATAAAATTCAAACGTGACATAGCCATCTATCAACGCACAGCCCAAAGCACTGGACGGATCAAGCTGAAATTTGGCATCCAGGTAGATGTTACGACGTAGGCATCCGCTAAGAAGATCCGCGGATTTTTAGAAATTCAACCCCTAAGGGGGTGAAATAGGGTGTTGAAGTTTATATGTATTTCTTAGAAATTAAACGCGGGTGAAACCGCGGGGCACTGCTAGTTGTTTTATAAGCCCGACGTTTCAGAAGCTTTATAGCAATCATATCATGCTCACGAGTTGACTTAACTTGACTTGTTTTATTGTAATGAGTAATATTCGCGTAAACCTAAGACTTATATCCACAAAGATACACTTCATAAGCATTGGGTAATTTATAAATACAATACTAGTAGAGATAAAATATTATAGTAAGAGGTAGAGCCACACAGCATGCAGCCGAATTGGCCGGCACGACCGGGGAGGTTACACGAGACAGGCGTGAAGTGACAATTGTGTTGTCGCTTTGCGTGCGGTGTGTAAGTAGCCGGTGGCCCAAGGAGAGGGGAGGAGAAAAGGGGGCAGCGCATCCCTATAGCCTTAATGTGGATGTCTAGGGGCGTCGGTAGTTATGAAAATGACTCCAACTGGTCATTTGCCCCCCTATACCATAAGAATTTAAAAAATTGTATTACATATTTTTTTATATACATTAGTACGACCGGATTCGATAAATCATCATGGAAATAGTATAAAAAAGTATATTATTTATCAAATATAATATGAATTTCCATCAAGAAGTGACAATACATTCCATGAACTATATTACACATAATGACCGTAGCCTGGCACGTCGATAACAATGTACACATGTAAAACAATTTATAGTAGTTGTGTCGCTGGGTGTGCTGCGGCAATAGCCTCGGGCCCGACTCCTATAACTCATTAATCGTTTCGCAACACAATTATTGTTGCACTTTGGAAAGGAGACTGTACGGGGTTTTCCTACACCATTATTAAGATACATGCTCGTGTTCGGTTGACGTCATAGTTAGCATGAATTTTGATAGAGCTGTGCTCGAAGATTTTTGGTTTAATGTCTAAATAGTAATAGGTACAAGCATTCTAGGAATTGTATTTATGTATATCCCCGCCGAAGATGATGCCATCTTGGCGTGGGGGGAGGGGCGGAGGGGCGGAGTGGCTCTGTGATCACTAAGGCTGTGCCGGACAGTACTACTCATACAGCACAGGCTGGAGGTAGAGGCCAGACTCAGGGGTCCTCCACCCGTCCTTCTGAATCATCAGGATGGAAAGCTGATTGGGATATTCCAATTTTTAATAACAGTCCGGAGTCAGGAGGTTGGCGATGGTACACACTGGTGCCTCGGAGAGCACGTTAAGTCGTCGCGCGTCGGTACTGTGTCTATTTCTATCGAAATACGAAAATGAGAACACAGTGCACTTGTGTCTGCGCAAATACTTATGTAATATATCCTGCGCAGATTTATCGTCTTTATAGAGACGCCCGCCTTGGTTGAAATTCGGCTACAACAAAATTATAGTGTGTGTTATTCATACAGTGACGATTCCGAACCAGCATACCATTTAAGTGCTCGATAGGAAATGATAAATCTTGATAAATTTATATTTTCTGGCCTTTCCGTGATAAATTATTGATCCGGCAAAATCAAATTTTTAATAATTTTAAATACTTAGTGGAAATAGTCAACTTAAATGGTGCCATTGACACGATAGAAGAAGAAGATAGGAAATAACACATGTAGACTTACATCTTCTCTACATAACTTTAATTATTACCATATTTTTTTACAGCATAGGAGGCAAAGAAGCAGTTAGGTCACCTGATGTAAAGTGATCACCAACGCCCACAGACATCCGCAACCCCAGGTTATATTATTAGTAAATTCGGTTCGGTATCAGTGGTTATTATTATAATATTAGTTACTAGTGAACAAACTAATTTGTGCGAACTATATGAAATAGATAGAACTGTTCCAGTTCGCTGGGAACCGCTGGATGATGCTTCTGACCGTGAGCTATGACGTTCTCTGAGGTTACGTCCTTTGTCCAACATTGGAGGGATTTATGCTAGATACAATAGGTGAGTTCATGTTTCACCCTCGAAGATACTACCAGGGTCCAATTTGGACATTGATGGCGTGCTACTTTAGAGTACTGGGACCAGGGGTCAGGATGGGAACATGACCCCATTGCACGGTTCCACGTCGTAGTAGGGACTGCTCAGAGGAGAAGTCTGGCCTGTTCACCGCGGTCTGTCGCTGGAGGGATCCTGTTGCTTGCAGATGCCGAGTCCGACACTGTACTGTGTTGAGACATCCGGGCTCCTAGGAGCGTACGTAGGTAAAGTTATTCCCCTGCGTCAAGTAAAAAAAAAGTGGTTTGTTGTTTATTGATATAATTATTTGCGGTATTCAACAAAGATACAGGGACCATGTTATAAAACAAAAAAAAAGTTAATTATTATCGTTTGCACGCGTATTAAGTTCGATCGTTATTCGTCAATAATATTCATAGCTGGCCGATCGGGAGCGATCGTGATATTTATAGAGTACACATTCGCCATTGATTCACCATAGACGATTATGTTGCATTATCGCTTTTGTTAAATTGATATTGGAAATCATGTTTAGAGCCAAATAAGTGGTATTTCTTTGATCATTAGACATGGATACCAGATTTCTGTTTTTTTTATTCTACTTTTTCTTTTATTTTTTCTTTCTTTTTTCCTGTTTACAGTTATTATCATATCAAAATTTACAGGTAGAAATACGTTGGTATAAAAAAATAACTGTACCTAATATAGATATTTTTTTGTTTTTTTTATTTCTTTTCTGTTGATTCTTATCTTGAAGTGCACGTCTGCATAACAATCATTACAAATGGGCGTCAGTAGCTATTCAACGCTTCGATTCTTTTGCGCCCTTAAACTATAAAAAAACTCGCACAAAATCAGCCGACGCTTATTCCCTTTACCTACTATTGAAATTAACAAGATCACTTAAAATACCTAACACTTCCACTGTAATAACATGATATTATATACGAAACTATTTTAGTGAGCTTATGTAATAATTTATGCAAACTCTCAACAGAATTATGTTAGCGGGCACTGTTTAAGACTTTATCTTAATAGGTTAGCAGCTAAATATGATAGATAATAATATGCTTTATCTATTATTATTAAAAGTGCCAATTAGACTGTCAAGATATGGTTTTTGTATATTTAATAGGACCAGGTGTTTGGATTTGTTAATTGCTTTTTAAATGCAACGAAAGTTAACTAGCTGAAGGTTAACAATTTCTTAAGTTTTCACGCATTGTGCGCACTATTTGACAAAATTGTTAGAAGAATGCTTGTCGGTGGAGGTAATAGAACAGTTTTATAAGAGGCAGTGCCATTGCTTGTCATATTGGCTGGCACAACTGCGGATGTACCTCTTGAATACATAATAATGTCGCCCTAGCCGAGTTTAGGCTACGGTGGCTCATCTCTATTGAAATGAGCCATCTCCGCAATACATAATATTATACACACTTGTATAATATTACGCAGACTTGTTTGCGCAGACAAAAGTCCGCTCTCTATTCCCTCACGGAAGGACGGCAATCTGGCTCAACCGGAGACTGCTTAACGTGCTCTCTGTGGCACGGGGGTGTAAAAAAAAACGAGAGTGTAACACCGCCGACTTTCCTGACTTCAGACTGTTTTTGGTATAACCCGGGATTTGAACCCGGGAGCTCCCAGCTGTGGTTGAACAAGCTTGCCACTAGAACAGGCACTGAAAATGGCATTAATTATTGGCGTGAAGTGGTTTGGCTGACGGGCTTGGTGCGACGTGCCCGGAGTGACAAACGCACGTGCAAAACTGTAAAGCTAGTCATCAAGACTTGTTTGCTCACTTTTCTCCACACGTTGGAAATAAATTGTTAAAATACCTAAGTAACTCAACAAGTAATACTTAACTTAATTACTCTAACAACCACTGCTAGGACCACTAACACGCACGTAACGTTAGCGATGGCGGGGTAGCCATGTGTATTTTTCTGTACTTTATGGTTAACCATAGATTGCAGACAGGCATCAAGTAGACAGGACAACTATCATGGAAGACACATGTTAGCTTATCACCGTTAGGCTGGAAGCTGTAGGGGCTGGAGATATTCCTCTTATTCCTCCCTCCCTGGAGATCTTAGGCTTACTTAGAAATTCCTATCAGCTTATCTGTCAATTCTAGTGTCACAAGTATCCTACTTCCACTCTAGAATATGAATACAACACTTCTCTGCCCTGGCGTGATAAGTCCATCATCATCATCATAATCATCAGACTATTGCAGTCCCATAGCGCGCCACTGGCCCCGATCTTGGGCTATCGTTTCCCGCTTCCTGCCCACAGCTTTGAGTATGTAGTCGCTCCATCTAGTCACGGGGCGTCCTACAATACATTTGCCGATTCGCGGTCTCCACTCTAAAACCAGTTGACCCCAACGAGCAACGGTTCTGCGGGAGATACGACCGGCCCATTGCCACTTCAGCTTACTAATCCGAATAGCTATGTCGGTTGCTCTAGTTCTCTGTCAAATGACTTGCTTCTGGATATGATCCCTCAGAGAAACACCGCATAGCTCTCTCCATAGCTCGCTTAGCAACTTTAAATTGATGGACCAGTCGAACTGTGAGTGGACACGTTTCGGCTCCGTAGATAATCATTATTATTGTACTTAATAGCAGCATATAGCAACATTGTTACAACAAATATACAACACAAAGTTGAGCTAAATGCGAGCGGCCGGGCATGTGAATGAGTATTTCACAATACTTAGTTTCATTCACTCCCGAGCTGCATTGTGCAGTTCAAGTATCCGCTCATTCACTTTAAACCCAGTGCTTTTAATTTCTAGTGCCTGTTACTATGACTATAACCTTTTGTGCCTATTGCCGACTCTAATAAAATCAAGTACCAGTATCGTAGTAGGCACTGATATGTGCTTTAAACAATATGCATGTTTATATAATTGGGCCTCTAGTGATTCTCTCTCGATACAGAAATAGTACGCAGGTACCTAGAGTTGTGTTATGTACTATTTGCCAAGTGATTATGATCTAAACCTTGCACTGCCTCTAGGTCTTGTAGTAGTTCAATTTCTAATAATATGCCGGAGTGTGAAAGTTGAAGGTTACACCCCCCTCGGAGAGCACCTGCCTGTCTGTCCGTCGCCTGATTTCTCTCCGGTCGTGTCGGACTGTCGTGACATCGGAATTTGAGAATCAAGGAATATAAAGTTGTGCAGTTTTGTGCAGTTTAATGTCCTGCACATCTGGCTAATCTATATAAAGATGACCGGCAAAGTCGAAATCCAGCTTGGCCGTTTCTAATTTATGATCTAGGTGCCCAGCCATTTGACTATTATCTTCACATTACATACAGGTTTAACCACTTGTTACTGAGAAGTCATAATTTTTCGTTTCCAGATCTTTTCTTCCCTTCAATAGTATTTATTATAATGACTATTCGCCACGAGGTTTTGATTCCCAACTTATTATTAGTCAACAATGTATTGTAGTATACACTGCGCGCCTCGTGCTGGAAGCAATCTAACTTTTACACTCCGACGCGTCGACGTACAATATCATTGCATTACTTCAGCGATAAGATGGCGCCGAGGGAAATTATATTCCTTCCTTGTTGGTAGGAAAACATTATTTAAGGATTGTGGGCATGAGACTTTTGCAATTATGTCAATAATATCCTTATATGTAACCTATCTCCAATTTTTATATTGATGTTATATAGGTTACAATAAGAGTTAGGGACTTCGATTTGAGCGTGGTTTAACAACTTTTTTGTAATAAGACCGAAAGAGACTTCAACTAATAGGACAATTATATTCTTTTGATTATGAAATAAATTAAATTTGTCTGCCAAAACAGCTTGAGCATATATTCATAAAATATCTAATGCCTGCTAAAATATTATCCATTTATTTTATAACAAAGATTGTCATTTTAAAAAACACGTACAATTTTCTGAGACTAAGAAGTAATCTGGTGAAACTTTATTAAACCCAAAAAAATGTCGTATTACAATATATACAATGTGTTAATTTTACACTGGATCAAAAAAAATGTACAGATACTGGATAACAAATTAATTATCGATAAAAAGTAGAAAGATTTTTTTTTATGTCATCTATTTCGAAAAGAGAGGCATCTTAATTTTTTTTTAGTATAATTCTCATCTGTTGGTTTTAATTTTTTTTCTCATAAAGTAAACGGTGTACCTTTTTCAAAATAGTCTTATTTCAAAGCTAAAACATTTAACTTGCTAAAAAAAAATAAACGGCACCTATAGTTTCAAGCACAAAATTAGTTAAAAAAAAACAAGAAGATATTTTTTTGTTAAAAAAATACATTTAATTTAAGTTTTTGACCCATAACTTCAAAACTAGCACGTTGAAGTTACTTTTTTAGTATAGTTTATTAAATTACACTATTTACTCTACAAGTTTTATAAAGCAATATGGGGTCTATCTCTTTTAGTTTATAAAATAATTATCATCAAAGAAAGCCATTAGTTTGTTTATTTGCGCTTTTGTGCCTTTACTCTGTGCTATAGGCGAACAATAGCTGGTGAAAATAGAAAGAGATAGATGAATAAAAGCGTAAACGAGTAAGTGAGATAGTGGATTATCGTTAAAATGACATTTTATTTTTTTTATTTTTTTTAATGGCATGGCATGGAATGATTTTTATCGATAATCCGTAGTCCGTATCCGATTTTATCGATCTAGTATCCGTACATTTTTTTTGATCCAGTGTAAAATTAACATATTGTATAACTAAAGCTTAAACATTCACCTTCCCTGTTATACCGGTCTAATGTGGCTGTACCTTTTAGAATATCATACTCTATCTATCTTTATATCGTGGACTCTAAATTCTATTACTCTATATTCCAGCATTAAAAGTATGAACACATTTTGATAAAGCATCGACGATAAACAGATTTCGCATTAAAATATTTTACCGATCACGTTTCTCACGACCATTCTCCAAATTCAACAGTTGGCAATACAATTTTGTGTTTGAATAATTGCTTTTAAAATATGTTGGTATATATTAGCCGCACCTACGCCAAATGCTGTGCCATTGTACACTGATCTAAATAGTAACATGGATAGCTGAGCTGGTACATAATGTGGACGAATTTAATGAATATCTATGAAAAGAGACTAGGAGCAATTATTAATTTAAAGTACTCACGAAAGAACTAAGTTGATCGTAATCTTGCTCGCGTTAGGCTTTAGAGCATTTACGAACTGTCAAAATTATGAACTATCAGATTTTTTACAAGTTTTCATTTTTAACACGTGCGGTCATGGGAGCAAATATGATTGTCATGCTCATCAGAGAGTGGAAGGGCGCATGTTCAAGTAACGTCAACGGCGATCAGGCGGTACAGACTATAACAGCAGGTAACAGCTATCCATAATATTATAGAGATCAGTTGCTATTGAACTAGATATTGACGGACTAAATAGAGAACTTTATTTCGGCCCTTTGATTATGAATATCGTTAATGAATCTGGGGGTTATGCAAATCTTATTGGATTCGGTTACTCGATACGATTATACGATATAGCGAGTAATGCTTGTTAATTTTGTGGATTTAGGAACCGACTGTAACTGGTTGGATTCAATTTTATATGTGAGGATTTTATTAAGATTTTTTTTTATAGTTTAAGGGGGTATACAAATAGTGAGAGCCATTTTCATGAGTAATGAAGAATAGAGGTTATACAGATGCGTTGGCCTCATTCCTCCATAGGCCACCGCACGAAACGCGACATCACAGCTGTCACTTTACGCCGGTGTCTTGTAACTGTAAGCGGGTGGTACTTCCCCGATCGTGCCGGCTCAATTTGGCTACATGTACACATGCAGCGTGGCACTATCTCTTACTAAAATATCAGTAAGATTCATGCGTTCGAAAAGTGGTGCTGGAGAATACTCCTCAGAATCCCGTGGACCGTATGTATCCATTTTCAGCGAGCTGAAGACTACCAAACGGCTTTGGATCTGCCGGGAAAGAAATCTGAGTTCCTGCAATCACATACAGCGCTTACCTAGGTATAGGCTGGAGAAACTTATTATACAGGCCGGCACGACCAGAGAGGTACCTTTGCTTACACGATACCGTACAGCTGTGCTGTCGCGTTTAGTGCGGCGTGTAATTTGCCGGTGGTCCGTGATGAGGGAGGAGATAGGAGGGATACAATAATATTCGATACAATAATGTGACATATAGATTATAGGTACTACACGGATGCGGTAAGTTGGGACCTTGCAAAAATTCCATTCCCCGCTCTCTACCCCCGTACCACCCGCGATGTCGATATTAGGGCGAAATTGGGAGAAGTGCGGGGCTAGAGAGCATTCTTCGCATTCTTGCCAGGTCCCAACTTACCGCGTCCGTGCAGTACTATAGTCGCTTGTTAGTTTTTTTTTTTTTTTTTTATAGCAGAGGAGGCAAACGAGCAGTTAGGTCACCTGATGTAAAGTGAACACCAACGCCCACAGACATCCGTAACACCAGAGGTCTAACAGATGCGTTGCCGACCTTTGAGGAAAGAATAAGCTCTTTTCTTGAAGATCCCTAGGTCGTATCGGTCCGGAAATACCGAGGGGGGTAGCTGAGTTAGTAGCGTAGTAATTACATAACCTCTTAACCAGCCGCACCTGTAACGCTCGCCCATATAAGTGTTATGTGATTCATATGTTACATCATGCCTGTGCTTTAAGTAAAGCTAAAGTTTTACGACACACTTCTTTAGAGCTTTATATATTAATTTCCTGATGTAAAAGTAATCTATGTAAATGAAATTGGAGTGTCTCTTTGTAATATTAACATAATTTCTTTTTATTACATGCATATGAATGAATATCAGTACATACGTGTGTACCAAAATAATGTTTTTAGACTCTTGTTTTTAGACTGTCTGTCTGTTTGTACCGGCTAATTTATAAAGCGGCTGGAAATATTTTGAACAGCAGGTAGCTAATACAATAAAGAGTAACTTTGACTCCTTTATTTATTAACTTTTATATATATAACTGCGATAAGCCAATCATATTTGACTGCAAGGAAACAACGTTAACCATAATTATTTGTAAAACACCTGTTACTATGGTCATGTAAAAAATGATTTATTGATTGATCTAATGACCAGATACAAATTTTTAACAAAACGTATCTGTAGCTCCATCTAACAACTCTCATTTGGTTGCTCTCAAACGACGTAATAACTTCATAGAATTTGTTATAATCAAGTCCTTGCGCTCTCTTAATGAACTCCAAGATTAAATTTCTGAACGTTCAATCGGAACGTAATTTCGCCGAACAGTGGCAATTCCGATCCTGTTATTTTGTTCTGGGGAGCGTTAATGAGGCTAGCCGAGGAGATGTATACTCAAAGCGATTTTAAAAGATCATTTCTGGGTTACAGTAGAATTAGAAGTTAGATAGGTAGTAAAGTACTACCCTACCTCTTTAATTTATTGTGTATTGAAATGGGCCAAATCATCTTAAACCGTCCATTCTTAAAGGTACACTTAGTTGATAGGCAGGTAGGAATGTAGGGTACATTTAGAATCTTAGGTAAGGTTAAATGAGTGGAAGTGCTCTTTTGTATCCATACTCATCTGTCGGTGGCCCATGGAGGGGGGAGAAGAAAGAAGGGCAACGCATCTGTACAACCTCTATGTGGATGCCTATGGGCGTCGGTAAACATAAAAATGGTGACTGTTCCTTTACCACCATATTATACTATAAAAAAAATACTCATCTATGTTGCTTACTTGAAAATGCGTCGTCTACTGTTGATGTTTTTCATTCAATTCGTTTTTATCAATGAAAATTAGACTATTAAAAGTTACCTACAATATTCGTTTGATGTTCTCTGTAACAAAAAGCCCAATAGGTCAATCAACACAACCTTCAGTATGGCAAAAGTGTATACAAAGCACCGATTATGTTATACTTACCTAAATACTTAACCTCGACCAAATGCTGTCACTGTCATAATACAGGTCCTAAATAATTTGTACTTTGACTTTAAAGTTTAGAAACTAGAACAAGGCGTATTGCACAATATCGGCAGCTATTAGGGTTTAGGACCAGCCCAACCTTGATGGAGCGCCTGTTACTTAATTATTATGCCAGCCGAATTTTATATATTTAGGTATATCTATAAATTTTTGTTTAGCACAGTAATGGACATTCAGACAACTATTGCACGGCATAAATTATATCACAGATAAAGATTTATTGGATACTATAAATTTAACTATCACACCGGCAGTAAATAATGCGCTTTGATCTAAAATGATCGGGAAATATGGACTTCAGATGCTATATGCTGATAAAATGTATAATATGGCGATGAGCTCTTGACAAAGCAATTATAAAAGCTTTAAGTGAGGACATAGAATTTCAAACTTTTTTTCTTATTTTATTCTCGTAGAGTCCCTAGCGAGTAAACGATAAAAGAAAATGCTTTTTGGTCCAATAAAAAAACTAGAGTCATGTTACTGGACATAAAAAGTATTTTTAAGATCATTAAAATAACTGCATCAACATCTAATTTTGACAATTGCTGATTCAATTTCCTTATTATCGTGTGCCTTATAATACCTGTATAGTCTCTACCTCAAGCAATTTTGATGATGTGCCTTCTTTTTCTCCCTGTGTTACTGCACGGACTATCTATAGGGATGGTGCAATAAATGTGGAGTCAGCGCTTCAGCCAAATTTGACGTGTCCTAATGTTAATTTAATGCGTCAAATACTTACAAAGAATGACTATGTCATTTATATTTAATATAAAAAATGTATCTTAGTATAGGCTCAGATAAAGAATACTATACTTTATCTAAGAGTATAGGATGGTATAGGGAATAAGCTTTTAGACTGTCACGCTAACTAGTGTCTGAAATGTGAACCTTGTGCTAGAAAATTCAGATAGACTTCGTAATACGTATGATATGACATATATCAACATGTCATTGTCATTGTGTTTTGCTAGCACTTAATTCCTAAAATTATCATTACGGCGCATTACATTCGGCGAATGTGCTGCCTCTATGTTTTGTGCTATTTTTAGTCCCTATTGTTAGTGTTTACTAATAAACGGCAAACGCAATTTTTTTTTTTTTGCGCAGGGAAATGCGTTACGCATCATCCCTCGGGGAGTGTAGCAACCCCGAGGAGTGTGGCACTCCCGACCGTGTGACGGTTTACCCATTAAACCCTTTGCGGCTCACTCATCTTGCCGTTTTCGGGGGCACCATAGGAAACTTGAATATGCCAGTTAAAAATTCATTTTTCAGACACCAGTTACCATGACTGTTTACAAACTCGTTCTGTATTTGGCATGGTCTTATAAATAGCTTTTCTGATTATATGGTTGAGTCGTAGATCATCGTAAAATTCACTTTAACTTTCAATATTTTTAAGCATATGCAAGTGAAATAACATACACAGCTAGTATATATAACAATACGTAAGTTTGTGTACTTACATAGTTGTAAGTACAAATATAATTGCATATTTTTGAAATAGACTATTATTAATATAAATTATTACAGTCAAGCCACACATTTCAAACTCAATCGGTAATATTAATCACAATAAATTGTATATAAAATTTATCGTTCTGTAAATATTGCTTACCTTGTCAATACAATTTTGAGTCATATGCTTTTGGGTTCAGACTTGCACACCTGAGGTGAAACGAGCTTGAAGTGTTTAGAGGTATTTCGTGAAATAATTTTGGTCTAATTCACGAAACACTTTTAATATGAAAATGGTTAAAAGAATCTGTAACAGGTTTTTGCCTTTTGATCTTGACTCTTTGGCCAATTGAGCCTGCACGACCAGAAAATGACTCTAGTTTTTTTCATCTTGTCATTATTTTTAAAAATAATAATATAGGGGGGCAAACGAGCAGTCGGAGCCTTTTCATGACCCCCGACGTCCATAGACACCGAGATAGCGGTTATACAGATGCGTTGCTTTTCTTCCTCCCCCCCCTCCTCAATAAAACACGACTGCTGTCACTTTACGCCGGCATCGTGTAAGCGACAGGTATCTCTATTTGGCTCAATTAGGCAATGTGTGGAACTACCTCTTACTCCTGCCTAAAGAAAAGGAGGGCAATCCAATGTTTAATGTATAATTGTTTTTGTTTGTGCGGCTTTTTATGGACATCTGTAGTCATCAAAATTCTATTACTTGTCTTCCCTATGTAGTAAAATGTATTTTATGTATTTCAGTACTATATTGCGTGACTTAACACTACCTACTCCACCTATTCGGGAAAACTAAATATGTTATATAATATCTATAACTAAATATGCTATATTTTATGTCAGGCGGAAAATGCCGATGCCAATATGCTATTTTTTAAATTCAAAACCAAAACGAGAAAGCACTAAATTGGAACTGTATTTTTATAATAAGGTGGGTGGACCATGGATGGCCACTCTAACGAGTAAATGCTTTTTATTCGTTTATTTACTGGATAAATGAAAGAAACAAGTTATTAGGTTGTACTTTGTTTTATTATGCA
>LUGF01009515.1:641836-652689 GCA_001625245.1 Calycopis cecrops
ATAACAATTGTAACATTGACGGACGCAGTCTACGAAACGTAACATCCCACAGCTACAATAGCGGCGCCATCGCCTTGTCGCCACGTTTGTGGACTCGACTTTGATGGATCTTAGTGCATAGTAGAAGGAATATGTCTTTACATGTCAATAACTACGATTTTTTAATAGTTGGCCTTCAAAGGAACATGGCCTTTCATGGTCCACCCACCTTACTTTATTTAGAAATCTAGATTGATTTTAGAACATTCATCGCCGTATGCCGACTAGAATTAATGCCACGCAGCGGTAGTAGATTAATTATAATTTTAAGATGTTTAATACGTATTAATCTAGCAATGTGCTTATCATGACTACTGGTACTCATAGCCTACGACACTTAACCCCTCCTTAAAAATCCTTCTTTTTTCCCATATTTTCCTCCTGCCATCCAAAGACACATCGACTGCTCACAAACTACACGAAGCATGACAGCATATCTGCCAATTTACGTGGACAAGATACCTCTCCGCTGCCACTCCTGTGTCGCCAGGATCAACAGCAACTACCACCAGGATCATTTGATATGATCTCAGGGAGCCCGAGGGAAAACCTAACTGTTAGAACCTGTATCGAATTTAATCAGAGGTACAAAGGAGTAGGAAGAAATTCCAATTTCCCTCCCAAGTCAAAGCGGGAGAGCTTTTATCCATATGACGTAACTAGCAGTAAGGTATTAAAACATCGACGTCTCGAGACGACTCTATCTATAGCCGTGATCCTTAGTCGCTTGTCGTGTAACCAAGTCGCTCTTAGGGCTGCCAACTTCTATATTGTATCAACTTCTATATTATGCAGGTGTTACCCAACCTTTCCTCCTATCCATCAATGGGCCACTGACTACTCATGGCAAAAAGAGGTGGCCCAGCTGTCGATCTATGGCGGTATCATATCCCTTGAGAGGTACCTCGCCGCTTGTGCTGGTTACTTCTACGTAGAACCTTATTGAATAAAGCAAATTATAAGTGTATCTACTTTCAGTAGGATCCAATAGATCTTGTCTGGATTACAATAGATTATTTATTAATATCATATCGGTTCAGAAACATAATAATAAATACTTTATATAGTCACTTTTAGACGAGCGAGAACTTGGATCGTAGGAACATAAATTGGTCTGATCTTGACAATATATAAACGCTAGAAGAATCAAATTAGACCGTGTCGGATCCTGGCTAGCAGTAATAATTTCTTTGGACACAGCCGGACATCGCCAGGTTGCCATGACGACACAGTTTATGTGAGTCAGCCTTAATCTAGAACCTGGCCAGAACCATGCACTACCTAATCGCAAGACACCGAGCAAAACCTGAGAGGTAGCCCTACTCCCTCATGAATATTTAGACGCTCATCAATGCTCTGGCCCAAGATATCGGATTTTCCGCTCCAACAGTGATATTAGGATGTATATGGAATTCTTAGTACGTAACGTTGAGATATGAATAACCGAATATCGGATATGTTTCAAATGAGCTGATTACTATTATTCTATAATAACAATAGTACTAATCAGCCCTTTGTAAATTGATTAGAGATAATAAGCGGATTAGTTTTTTATGTCCTTATGTATGTATTTTTATGATACTAAAATATATATTACTATATAGATAGAGGTAGGTATTGCGCGACTTAATACTATTCCACGTATTCGGGAAAACCAAATATTTTTATGTCAGGCGAGCCAATGCCAATATTTTTTCAAATTCCGAACGAAAATGAGAAAGCACTAAATTGGAACTGTATTTTCATAGTATTTTATTTACGAATCTAGAATAGATTTTAGAATATTCATTGCTGTATGCCGGATAGAATTAGTAGTATATCGGATGTTTTTCCCATCTTCTGATTAATATTATTATAATACTATTAATAGTACTAATCAGCTCTATATAATTCAATTAGAGATAATAAGATAATTAGTTTTTATGACTCTTGGAATTCTTGGAACGTTGATATAATATTATTCTCGGATTTTATCCTATCTCTTCTTGGTATTATAATAAAATAACACCAGTTTTTCAATTAAATTCCATTCGCAATAAAAATGATCTGCAACTAATTAAATTCTGTAGCTTTCGTATAATATAGATAAACGACCGCATATTAAATTGTTTTTCAATTGAATGAAGTAAAAATACGAGACTGCTTAAATTTTTGTGTACGCGTTGTCACTTGCATTACATACTCCAAACACATTTGCTTACTTTTGACGCAATCGGTTAATAATGAAAATATAATCATTTTGTCTTGGGCTAGTCTGGCAAATAAACATATAATCATTTTTGCAATAACTTGAATGATGATTTTTGTTTTTGTTTTTTTGATCGCAATATGCACGGGCAGTCCTCGCACTATTTATATATTAATCTTCATTTTATAAAACTGAGATCTTTCTTTTGTGAAGAAAATACAGAAATATTTAAAATTACTTTTGTCAAAGGAAAATTCCAAGCACTCAACACGCCGAGGTATGCTTGAGACATCGCCAAGGTAAAGGGGTGACGTCGGATGGACGTATGAATAATAAAACTCAACTCATTTTAAAGGTACGGCTGGTCCGTCTTGAATTTTACATTATATGACGTCACGCTAACTTTGTTTCAAGTATAATCTTCAGCTACCTTACCATTTACTGATACAGTAACTCGAGTATTTAACTCGACTAGTGTCAAGGCACATAATTAAAATTTTAATTTCAATTTTAACCAATTTGTAAAGACAAGAACACTTTTCCCGCTTCTTCCCATAAGATATTCGTATACCTATCCTATATATAGAGACGAGTGTTACAACCCTACATATTTCTCTTGTTTCCTCCATATTACATATTATTCGTCGCTTACAAAGAAGCCGATTGCAATAGCTCTTGAAACCAACTACAGATAGAAACCAATCAATTTGAAAATACTTATTTTTATATATTTACTAGCTGCGCCCCGCGGTTTCACTCGCGTAAGTCTCAATTCCGTGGGAATGTGGGGATGGAAAATAGATGGTGGCCGATTCTCAGATCTACTCGATACGCACGCAAAATTTCATGAGAAACGGTCGAGCCGTTTCCGAGAAGTTCAATCACGCACACCGTGACACGAGAATTTTATACATTAGATTTTTTAATTTCATAATTCATTTTAGAATATACTTGTGTAAAAATTTATCGTACCTAACCGATCTATAAATACACTCGCGGTATCTTTTAAGATTGGATTCTGTAGTTGTTAAATATTCACGTTTGCGGTGCATTAAGTGTTATAATAATTAGAACAAATACAAAATTAATTGCAAATATTTCTAATTCCCACTTTCTGGTCAAAAATATATACGATATCTATCCTACATGTTTCGTTCGTTCGTTGAAAATGATTTTCGGCCAACTTCCAATACCGATAATGATCTACTACGCTATGTTTTTCTTCAGTTTGTGCTACACAGAATCTTTGCCAAAGCCGAATAGATTTTCTCGATGATAGTTCGTTACTGATAAGAAAGACAGCTCTATAGCGGTGATTTTATCGTTTGTTTCCGTCCAGCAGCCATATTTATTACATTCATTATAGTTTTTAATTAGAATGAGTTCCAAATTATAAGATTTATTATTATACTAGCTGATGCCTGTGACTTCGTTCGCGTAGCGTAGTCATATTGTAATCAAAGTAATTTGTAATTGTTTGCTTGCAGATTGCCGAAATTCCGATTTCCCGTAGGAATGCGCGATTTGACCGCAGTAAAAAGTGTTTTTTATGTTGACCAAACTTAGTATCCATACACCACAAAGTTTCATTCACACAAGTTTCAGTCGAATCCGTTCATTAGTTTCGGAGATTAGCTCGGACAAACAGACAAAGGGACAAACGGATTAACAGACATACAAAAAAATAAATAAAAACTCATTGAAAAGTGTTCTAATACTATTTTAACATCGCCCCCAATTAGTTTATGATAAATATATGCGATGTATAGACACAGAGATTTTACTGTTTTATTATATATAATCGATTAGAGTTTTATTAAAAATTGGCAACGTAACCCAAAATTTTATTAACTGTTAAGACGTTGTCTATTACTTAGCTACTTTAATTTAAAATATGATGAATATCACGCACACATATTCAAATAACTCACAAAGTAATTGAAACAAACATGTGTTATATGATATGTGCATATAAAAATTTAGTTTTGCCTTTTAGTTTATTTTCTGTGTAGATATAAAGATGAAACATAATCCTTTGATACCGAACAACGCGCGTGTACGTAGTTATTGTTATGCAGTTGTGTTGCTGTCCTTCTCTCTTTACCTACAAAACGACCACCGGAAAATTGCAGGCCCTACAAAACGCGACTTCGTAGCTTGCCACGATATGTGGGTATGACTCCGATCGTGCCGGCCTAAATTAGCTACAATACAGGCACTGGCCTCTTGCAAAATTTTCACTTAGCCAACTTACATGTTGTTATGATGCCTCTACTACACTATGTATGATACCTCTACCACATGCAAGCATGCAGTAAGAGCTACTACCTTTGTAAGAGTTAGTGCCACTGCATGCTTACATGCAGCCAAATAGGGCCGGTACGATCGGGGTGGTACCTCTCGCTTACACGAAACCGACGTAGAGCGATAGCTGTGCTGTCGCGTTTCCTGCGGTGTATAACTAGCCGGTGGCCCATGGAAGTGTGAGGAGAGAGGACGACAGCGCATCTGTATGGCCTCTATGCGAATGTCTATGGGCGTCGGTAGTGATGATAATGACTCCGACTGCTCGTTTACCCCCTATACCGTAAAAAAAAAACAATCAGAAAACTTAGAAAGCTCTTTGTACAGCTCTGAGTTGGCTCTAGAGCGCAACTTTCCTTACAGAATTAAGGCGCTTCATTAAAACCTTCGGGTCCACAATACGCCGGATGCAGAGAACCGGATGCAATTAGCGAAGACCGACTAAATCCCAATCTTTTCACTCCTTAATAACTCCTCCATTGAATCCTTGGCCATACTTTAACTTCGACATTCAGCGTTAGTTTGAAGATTTGTAAAATTATTTTGATTCATTTCTGTATTCAGTTTTATCTGCAGTAAAATTGTATTTTAACTTTGTAGGATTGTTATTATATCATCATTCATGTTTTGCAGACAAATAATGTAGGTAAATAGGTATATCAAAGTGATATATTGCCTATTTGGTTATTCTAATTATTGTATGCCTAATCGCGAACTAAAAGTTTTGACCGAAATTCAGACGAAATTATTAAATTACCATTAATTTGGGTTTGTCATATATGTATTCTCAGTTCTTGTCACAGATTTATTGTGGAATATTGTCTCATATTTAAAAAAATGTATGAAATAAAACAATAATATCAATGAGTGTCAAAGGCAGTTCCACTATGCAATGCATGTATGTAGCCAAATTCGTCTGGTATGGCCGGAGATGCACTTTTATCTTACTCGACACCGGTGTAAAGTTACAGCTGTGCTGTCCCGTTTCGTGCGTGTGTAAGTAGCCGGTGGCCCATAGAGGTAGGAGGAGGAAGGAGTGCTTCGGATAAATGATCTCTATGTCTATCATTAGTTACGAAAATGGCTATAAATTAGATAACATATATAATATATATAGTTAGTAGAATATGTTAGATAAGGCTTATACTTATTTGATACTCAGATGACTCATCCGACTTGATACCGTACAAAAATGTACAATGATATTAACATCGCAGACGAAGACGAAAGTCAGTAAGTAATGAGATCTGTTATCGAATCCATTCTAAGTAAAGGAATTTCTTTAGGAACACCGATAACCTCGCCGAGATGTATCTCGTTGAGGTGTTCCGTTTGGAAAGTTTTAAAATATCACCACATCTTATACTTAGTACTTTATCTTATCATTATTACGAATCGTGATCTGTCATGGCGTATAGCCGTCGTACCTTACGAAGGTGTGATCTTTTACACCGGACAACAGTATTATGGAACCAGTTTCCTCCCTCGGTATATCCGCTGGGTTTTCCAGTTAATACTAAAAAAATAGAATAATACAAAAATACAAACTATGCTCGTTACTTAAGACGTAGTAATATAGTTAGTTGTATATTAAATAGCGCGGACAGGACTTTGTGGAATAGAAAAAACTCACACACTCAACAAGCTCTGCTTTAAAAAAAAGATCAATGTCCATCATGACTCCTGCAGCATTTTTGTACGATTTATAAACAAAGGAACATTTTTAAAACATTCTTCACTATGAAAACATATATTTTCGATAATATTCTAAAGCTTACGGTTGAACTTTTAGACCTGACTGAGGAGGCAAAGCTTTATAAGTAGGAGCTTTTCTTACTTTTTGTAACTTTGCCTCCCTTTAATTAATTGGTATTAAGTAAAGGGAGGAAAATAAATTCTAGAGTGCTCTATTTATAAGAGTCGATGTAATATTTTGTTCTAGCTTTCGCCAGTGAATTTGTCTGTATTGAGTCTGTATCCAATCTTACTGTGTTTAAATTTATGTACGTATGTGTCATATGTCCACATGGGCCACGGGAAACTAATGCACATCACTAAACGCTACAGCACATTTCATACCGGTATTCTGTGAGCGATATGGCACACAGGCACTAACTCTGAGTATATAAGCAATTAAATAATGCTTCCCCGTTGAGAATAACAAAATATATCAATACTTTTTAAACCATACTATAAATTATAACATATTTGGGTTTCCGCAATTTTTTTATAATTAATTGGCATATACTGTTTAGCGTTTGCCTAAATTTTATAATTTAATTGCGTCGAATGGCTGTGTAGGAGTTTATAGTTTGTTATACAAGACTGACCAAATAAAGAATTGTAGAATATATTTTATGATTGGGCCTAAAAACTGAATTATTTATCGGTAAAATAGCGTCGGTTTACTGCAAGAACTCATTAATTGACATTGATAAAACTTAGGGAAATTTGGGAAATATAATATATATTTTTGATTTTTAATACATCTGTAAAAGTTAATTAATGAGTTCTTGCAGAAAGTCGACGATAGCGAAATAGGTAAATCTATTAAAAAATAATTAAGTCGATAGAGTAGTATTGAGGCATTTATGCGTTTTGGCCCCATGATTGAAGCCTTATTGTGGCGATGGGGCCCACTGTTCTGTAGCCTAAATTATTGCCTGCTAATCCGATTGAAGGGGGCTACTCATGTAACCCTATTATCAGAAGAAGAGACCAAAGAGGAGATGATTTGGCGCATGTTACAAGGGGCAAAAATTTAAACTTCATCTCATCATCAAAAACAACTTCTCGCCGGAGATGACGTCGGACCTAATGGGGACTGAAGTGCTGTCTAGGTCCCCTGCTGATTTTGAGCAGTAGCAGGTCACCACACCAAAGGTTTCAGTGGGTATTTAGCACTATCGTGTTCCATTAACTCCAGCCACGATCAGACATAGCGGCACGTAAATTCAATTAAATCCTTTGTAATACATACCAATTTTAGTGTAGCCGAATGACAAAAAACGGAACCCTTATAGATTTGTCATGTAGTCTGTCCGTCAGTCAGTCCGTCCGTCCGTACGTCCGTCACAGACATTTTTTTCGGAAACTATTCTATGTACTTCGTAGTTGAAACTTTGTAGGTTGAAGTATTCTGTAAACAGCTATTCGAATTTTGAATAAAAATAAATAAATTAAAAAATAAAGAGGTGACACTCCATACATAGAACTGGATCAAATTTTTTTTTCGTCCAACCTGTAAGTGACGGTTGTCTATGAATAGATCTTTAAAAATTACATATAGTTTACTAAGACTATTTTTCTTCAAAATTAATTGTTTGAAAGATAGACGCTTCCAAAGTGGGAAAATGAGTGTCCCCTAACTTTTAAAATAAGAGAGTGAGAAATCAAAAAAATATATATGCTGTAGATCTCGATAGAATCTATTTACTAAAATCGGTTTGAGCGAGATATCACTATTAGTTTTTAAGAACTCATACATTTTCAAAAAACGCAATTATAACTTTGTCGGTTATACAAACGCCAAGTTATTTTATTTCCTGATTAAAAATGTCGTAGAAACACCTACCTACCTTCCTCGGTGTGCGCGTCCGACTCGCGCTTGGCCTCCTTTTGATTTCCTTCAACTGTCCAATATAAATAGGCCTAGATCTCGTACTTCCCATATTCCTTATCTTTGAGATAAATAATATGCGTATTTATCAAAGGATTTACATCTATCAAAGATTTGACATTTTAAAGAGAAACCTTGGAGAAATTGAAACCGAGCTACCGTGACCGATGTACCCATTGTAGTAGCAAGTGTTAGTGACATTGACAAAACTCAATGTCGCTCTCATAAGAGGAAGCGCCATTGCACGTTTCCTATAAAATATCGTATGAAATGCCATTTACCCAATACCTAGCGCTGATGAATAAAACTACTCTCAGAGCCTTCGACCGTTGTGGTGGGATATCCCGGGTCAGTCAACGACAGGACAGCCTGCCAAATGGCCGGAACCAGCCAAAGATTTATCTTCAAGAGGTCTTCATCATTGAATAACGATATCATTGTAGACGAAGGCGAGAGGGTCAGCAAGTAATGAGATCTGTTATCAAATTCGTTTTAAGTAAAGGAATAATCATTCTAGCAGTGACACTAACAACGCCGGAGCCTATAATAGGTAAGGCGGCTTTGTCACCTGGCTGCTGACTTCATTCATCATCCTTCCTCATTTATGACGTCAGACGATACTATGACAAGAGGTGTTTTTTTTTTCGTTCTATTTAATTTCGCTCAAATTAACAGCTAAACTACTTCTAAAAATCTTCTTGTTGGTGCTTGTAAGTTTTCACAACTTAGAATGCACCCGTAGCTCCAAATATAAGAGTGAAGGTTATGCTAATCTTGAGGCCTATGGACTTAAATATATTGAAGATAAAATCCAGAAAGGAAACGTACGTACTAAGACTGGGTGCAACGGCTGTCTGTGACCTTCAGTGATCATAGAACAAAGGACACTGTTTGTTAATTTACGGATGCATCCGGAACGAAAAAAAGTCTCATCTAATAGCTAGTGTAATTTTGATTCTTAGTGTTCCTATACTCAGTACAACAATGGAACGCAAACAACTGCGTTCTGTCACCTGCTGAAACGACTTTTCAAGTGATTTTACTTTGATGAAATGGCAGCAGATCCCTATCTATATTTTTTAAACTATGTTCTCGTAGAAACATGTACTCAAATTCTTGCAAATTCGCAGATTTGTGTGGGAGCCTTTAGTCATGATCTCAGGGCTTGACGTCTTGTAACACGTGTCACGTAGGCGAGGTGCGATTGTAAAGCCGAGTCGGAGTTATAAACAAACCTACATCACGTTGTAAATATTCCATTTAGCTAACGTTTTATCAAGCTAACATCCACTTGCTAATTGAAATATAGTAATTAAGGTACACACAATATCCGAAGCCCTTCGTGACTAGGCGCGAGTCGCGACCGATCAATTAAGTTAAGCAACGGTGAGACAAAATGTTCATGGGTGTGTGTTTATTATTTAGTTGCCATGTTCAAATTGGTTGAGTATATGTTAGTAGTTTCAAGAGTTTTCGTAAACGGCGAGTATGTGGAATGTAAGTAAGGTTTATAGAGGAGGCAAGACAAATTTTAAGGATCATTGTTTTTGCTTCTCGGTTCTTCCTGTCTACATTTTAAAAGACCTGTTATGATATGATAAGCTGTTTTAGTAGTTCAATATCTCTATTACAGGGGTTTATGAAATATATATCAAATAAAATGCACGGCTGTGGAAGTCAGGTGGTCAATTATGGGATTTTGCTCTATGGAATAACGCATCTACTCACCTTCTGCGTTATAAGCGCTGAGTAATTGTATGGCTCGGAAGTCACCAAAGTTTACCGACTTACCCTATAAAATGTTAGTAATATAATGTATTTTTAATTAATGATATTACACTTAATATAATTAAAATCATCAAATCGAGTTAAGAAATAATTTAACGTAAGTACATGTTTTAAATGAAATACGATTAAAAAAGTACGTACAACATTAAGGAGTTAAACAAGAAAACTTTTTAATTTAGAATTTTATTCTTTTGTTTATGATGAGTAATAAGTTATGAAAACTTTGTAGGTACAGCTGGGAAAACGGGAATGAAAAATAAAGTTAGGATTTATTTTTTACTATAATAC
Organism: Calycopis cecrops; assembly: GCA_001625245.1. Classification (NCBI taxonomy): domain Eukaryota; kingdom Metazoa; phylum Arthropoda; class Insecta; order Lepidoptera; family Lycaenidae; genus Calycopis; species Calycopis cecrops. Next base: position 652,063 of record LUGF01009515.1, read on the forward strand.
TTAATAATAAGGTCTTAACAAAGTAAATCCCGATTGCATTGAAATACTAAATATTTTTTATTATTATAAGCTTAGTTTTTAATAAAAAAAGTACTGTAAAATACTTAGGGTACTTAGAACCTTTCATAATTACTATTTTTTCAGGCATGCAGGTGTCTTCATTACTTCATTTAATTTCGTAGAACATAATTGTGTTAGATAGATGCTAAATATGAAAATTAGAGGTGCAGGGGTACTTTTCCAATCGGGACAATAAGAATCGTAATTAAAAAAAGATCACCAGTTTGGATGAAATGAAAATGTAAATGCACTTAGATAACAGACTGGAAGTGCATAAAATTTACTTTTCTTTTGAAAAAAATTAAAGGGTTTCTTGGTATAAATTGTATGCGGTTGAAATTTCGACGAACAGCTAGGCAATATCAATGAAACATACTATAATATTTAACTTATTGCTTTTATATTTTTTTGATACATATTTTGTCCCTAATTTAGATGTACGCGTGGGCATGACAATCAGCGTCACATTAAGCTCTTATGCGACCCTGGGCTTCAGGTTGAGAGGGGTAACTTTTATAAAAAGCAGATGGGTCTCGTAATGCTCCTGGGGTCTGGGGCCTCTCAAAC
>LUGF01009515.1:657898-677061 GCA_001625245.1 Calycopis cecrops
AATACGAAGGTCAGTTACGTCTTGATGCCTTGAAAAAATCACACTCCTAAGTTAACGAAATAAAAAGTTATAGCCAATTATGCACAAATTTTGTATGAAAACGTACTTTGTCGAAAAGCTAAAATTTACGGGTACTACGAAAAGCTAAAAATTCGTGCCGCAACCGTCTAATAGACGGTTACGGCACACATTTATCAGGCAAATTAGTTATAAGTTGATAATGATTTTTCCAATAATCTAGATATAATTTACTAGTTTTTAGATTTATTCCTATATAATATGTGCTATAAGTTCTTACTTCTTGCCAAATTTTACAACTCCAGGTCAACGGGAAGTACCCGATAATTTTAGGTTCTCGACAAAGTACGTTTTCATACAAAATTTGTGCATAATTGGCTATAACTTTTTATTTCGTTAACTTAGAAGTGTAATTTTTTCAAGGCATCAAGACGTAACTGACCTTCGTATTTGACAAAAATTTCAGCTTAATCCCTTCACGCGTTTTAGAGAAAAAGGTCTTGAAAACCATACATTACGTTTGGAATGTTTTTCCCATTCATACGGAACCCTCGGTGTGCGAGTCGGACTCGCACTTGGCCGGTTTTTTTTCGTTCTATTTAATTTCGCTCAAATTAACAGCTAAACTACTTCTAAAAATCTTCTTGTTGGTGCTTGTAAGTTTGCACTACTTAGAATGCACCCGTAGCTCACATAATATAAGAGTGAAGGTTATGCTTATTTTGAGGCTTCTGAGACTCGAATATATTGAATATAAAATACAGAAAGGAAACGTACATACTAAGACTGGGTGCAACGGCTGTCTGCGACCTTCAGTAATCATAGAACAAAGGACACTGTTAATTTACAGATGCATCCGGAACGAAAAAAAGTCTCATCATAAATACTATTGGTATTTTGATTCTTAGTGTTCCTACACTCAGTACAACAATGGAACGCAAACAACTGCGTTCTGTCACCTGCTGAAACGACTTTTCAAGTGATCATACTTTGATGAAATGGCAGCAGATCCCTATCTATATTCCCCTATATCCCTATCTATATTTTTGAACTATGTTCTCGTAGAAACATGTTCTCAAATTCTTGCAAATTCGTAGATTTGTGTGGGAGCCTTTAGTCATGATCTCAGGGCTTGACGTCTTGTAACACGTGTCACGTAGGCGAGGTGCGATTGTAAAGCCGAGTCGGAGTTATAAACAAACCTACATCACGTTGTAAATATTCCATTTAGCTAACGTTTTATCAAGCTAACATCCACTTGCTAATTGAAATATAGTAATTATGGTACACACAATATCCGAAGCCCTTCGTGACTAGTCGCGACTCGCGAGTCGCGACCGATCAATTAAGTTAAGCAACGGCGAGACAAAATGTTCATGGGGGTGTGTTTATTATTTAGTTGCCATGTTCAAATTGGTTGAGTATATGTTAGTAGTTTCAAGAGTTTTCGTAAGCGGCGAGTATGTGGAATGTAAGAAAGGTTTATAGTGGAGGCAAGACAAATTTGTAAGGATCATTCTTTTTACCTCTAGGTTCTCCCTGTCTACATTTTAAAAGACCTGTTATGATTTATGACAAGCTGTTTTAGTAGTTCAATATCTCTATTACACAGGGTAGTACCTCTAGTCTTCGAATTATATATAAAATAAAATACACGAGTATGGAAATCCGGTGGTCGATTATGGAATTTTGCTCTATGGAATAACGCATCTACACACCTTGCCATAAGCGCTGAGTAATTGTGTGGCTCGGAAGTCACCAAAGTTTACCGACTCACCCTATAAAATGTTAGTAATATAATATATTTTTATTAAATGTAATTACACTTAATATAATTAAAATCATCAAATCGAGTTAAGAAATAATTTAACGTAAGTACATTTTTTAAAAGAAATACTATTAAAAAAGTACGTACAACATTAAGGAGTTAAACAAGAAAACTTTTAAATTTAGAATTTCATTCTTTTGTTTATGATGAGTAATAAGTTATGAAAACTTTGTAGGTACAGCTGGGAAAACGGGAATGAAAAATAAAGTTAGGATTTATTTTTTATTATAATACTTAATAATAAGGTCTTAACAAAATAAATCCCGATTGCATTGAAATACTAAATATTTTTTATTATTACAAGCTTAGTTTTTTAATAAAAAAAGTACTGTAAAATACTTAGGGTACTTAGAACCTATCATAATTACTATTTTTTCAGGCGTGCAGGTGTCTTCATTACTTCATTTAATTTCGTAGAACATAATTGTGTTAGATGGATGCTAAACGCGAAAATTAGAGGTGCAGGGGTACTTATCCAATCGGGACAATAAGAATCGTTATTAAAAAAAGATCACCAGTTTGGATGAAACGAAAATGTAAATGCACACAGATAACAGACTGGAATGGCATAAAATTTACTTTTCTTTTGAAAAAAATTAAAGGGTTTCTTGGTATAAATTGTATGCGGTTGAAATCTTGACGAACAGCTAGGCAATATCAATGAAACATAGAACCTACTATAATATTTAACGTATTGCTTTTATATTTTTTTGATACATATTATGTCCCTAATTTAGATGTACGCGTGGGCATGACAATCAGCGTCGCATTAAGCTAAAAAGCAGATGGGTCTCGTAATGCTCCTGGGGTGTGGGGCCTCTCAAACCCCTTTCCCCCCCTCGGATCCGTCGCTCATGACAATACAACAATTACTAATAATTAACGTAGAGACATGTATTATATAATATTAAACAAATTAAATAAGTTAAAAATAACATACTAACTACCCTGCAGTAGACATGCTTAAATACCGTATAAAACTACTGTTAACGCCATTTGAATCAAAAGAGAAGCTATATTTAGATTTCTCCGTTCCATTTCTATTTATATTCTTTGACGCTGTATATTTTAGCGGTCGATTCGCCGCATATTTCCCGTTGAAATAATTGAAATAAAAAAAAAACGAGAGAAAAGTCGAGGCTTCGGGCCCGGAGTCTGAACAAATAATATTCAATAGTGGCCCGTCGTTAGTCACAATCATCGCGACCTCCCGATATTAACCACACGCTTGTTGCTCTTGACACTTTCAACTCTATAAATGACGATAATAATTCATGCGGGATTTCCTCAAAAAACATTTTCTATTCGACCTCCGGCTAAATTGTTTCAACCGTGTCTAATTGGAAGAATGTTTTGTGCTTCGATTTATATGTTTAGTTTTGCAAGTTTATACTTCCGTAAGGAAGACGTTGCTAATACAACAATTTAGAGTTCGTTTGTAGTTTCATCCATATTGGAGACATGATCGGAAAAATACATCTCAACCAACATTTTAATGAAATATGTCGGTATATAAAATAATTGTTTTGCTGGTTTATATTTTCGGGTAACCAAATTACGCTGGTCTTAATTTGTATAACAACCAAACATATGACTATAAAATTTTCCAAGACACGTATGTATTCCGCATTTTTTTTGTTGCGGTAACTTCTGCGGTAATAACTAGTAACAAGTGCCTGTCCGGTCTGAGAATGACGATTGCGTGCTTTTTCCTCTGATCACTATATTTTCCTTTTACTCACTTTATAGTAGCAAAATTACAAAAAACGGAACCCTTATAGATTCGTCATGTCTGTCTGTCTGTCTGTCTGTCCGTACGTACGTCCGTCCATATGTCACAATTTTTTTTTCCGAAAATATTAGGCCTATGTATGTAGTTGAATCAGGTTGAATCTTTGTAAGTTGATGTATTTTGAGAACCGCTTTTCGAATTTTGGACAAAATTATAAATTAAAAATGCAGAGCTATATCATAAATTATTTTTTTTTATTCAATTTATGTGAGGGGTGTCTTTAGAAGGGTCTTTAAAATGATTTTAAAGTTACTAAAACCATTTTTGGTCAAAATCAATTGTTTGAAAGATATACGCTTCCAAAGTAGAAAAATGATTTCCCCCACCCAATTTTTAAACTAAGAGAGTGATAAATCTAAAAATATATATACTTATAGATCTTAATGAAAACTTTCAACGAAAATTGGTTTGAGCAAGATATCATTATTGTTTTTTATGAAATAATAATGATATCATTTTCACATTTTCAGAAAAGGCCAGTACATCTTTGTGGTTCATACAAACGCTATGAAAAACCAAATTATTTTTATAGATAATGGTACGAAACCCTACGAGCGCGAGTCCGATTCGCACTTGGTTTTTTACTTCAATAAACAATTTTCTAACTTTACAAGAACGTGTTCTATTGATGAAAGTAAGTATAAAATTTATAATATAATTAAGTGTAATATTTTAAAGTTATTATACTTAAACACGAATTCAAATAAATATTCGCTAGTTTTACTAACTCATCTTTCATAATAATTCTATGTTTACTTATAATAAATTTACAAAAATATATCTTGTTATCAAACACCCTAGCATACTCCACAAAAAATTTTGAGCAAACAAAATCCATTCGATTTAAACAGCATTAGTCATTTTTATGGCAATTTCAATACAACGTGGCATTATCCGATGCATAAATGGGATTCATGCAGGATGCAGAAGCGCAACTATCAGCCAATTTAAAGTTTTAATGGTACGTCGTTATCCGGGGCGGGCAACGCTTATGTGCCCCCAGTGGCTAATCACTTCCCATACAGCCTCTTACTTAACTCAGAACTAACCTATTTTCATATTATTGCTAACCCATCACTACATTGGAGTTTACTTAGTGCACTAGAGTAGAAACTAGATTTTCGCTGTTGAACTGCAAAGTTGCAATGTTTGCATTGCCGACGCTTACCTGACAATCTATCTGCAATCATGAATAAGAAAGTCGCTGGGGATGACGACTTTGGTTCTTGTCGACTTTTATTTGTACCTGTTACCTACAATGTTCATTGCGTAAATTATAAGACAATATTATTAAATAATATTATTTTATAATAGTCACAGGCGTTATCATGTTTACATGTCCATAGACATCCGCATAGAGCTTTACATAATTTGCGTTACCTTTCTTCCCCCTGCCTCCTCCATGGGTCAACGAGTACTTACACAGCGCACAAAATGCAGCAAAGCTGTTACTTTACGCCGGTATCTTGTTCCGGTTTTATTATTTATAAATATAGTGATATTTTGTATTAGTATGTTATAGTCGCTGAATTTTTTCTATGTTGCCACACAATTGAGTATACTTAATCTTTGTTAAGTATAAATGTTGGTTGTGGCGTCACGCCCTCTATAGGAAGACTTCAGTCTCTATGAAGGACTGGAAAGCCGCCGAAGTGCCCTGGGCACCTAAATATAGGCGGGCGACGGCACCTGCGGGGTTTTAGTGGGTATTCGGCTTAGCCGCGAGTCCCACGCATCCATCGGATCTCACCCAAGAGCGGTGGTAGTGCGTAAAGCATTTTCCCGCAAAAAAAAAATTGCGCATTTTATATGTAGGTACGTACTACAGTACGCGCATGCGCATATTAAGCAGTATGCGCATATTATATGTACATACTACAGTACCTACCTATGATTAAAAAAATAGATTTATGTACTTTTTTTAGTTGAGCTGCTCGTTCGCCCCTCAAACGAGCAGTTGGAACCCTTTGATCACCACCGACGTCCATTAAGAATACAGCTGTCTGCACTCCCCCAGTAATAAGTAAAGAATATTTAATAGTTGAGAAAAAAAATTCTGCAGTTCCAACAGATATTTTCTTGGTTAACTTAACCTCCAGGTTAAGTTAGCTGCAAGCAAAAATAGAAAATGCCAAAGTATAAACGAATTCTATAAATCTAGATACCTACACTAAAAATAAATTTGTTCGAATTACATTTTAAAGATTTATCTAACAAAATCTACCTATTTGTTTAAACCATATCTTCTATAAGTTGGTCACATTAAACAATTTGCAAATGAATATAAGTTAATAATTCAATTATCCTAAATCAATCAAATTAAAAAGAAATAAAGGTGAAACGCATGTAACAATTTGATGTAGATGATGATAGTTTGTTAAAGAAAAAAAACCATGTCCGGCATGCAATTTATTTCGTCAGGAACAATCCAATTATATTTTTTCGCCGGTACGAAGCTGGATCCGTATCGGTTTTGATTTCCGACAGTGTCGCTCCATTGATTCTATCTGCTATTTTGCACACACCGGGATGGACTGGGTTTTCAAAAAAATACAAAGTAGAAACGCAACATTTTTTCAATCCTATTTTTTTGTAATCGAGATTGTTTTAAAAAAGAGGATTTGAAAATGTTAGGATTTAGATAGCCTGCAGATATGTCACATGTATTTACGTTAGCTTTTTTCTAATGGTCGACGCACGTCGCACACTTATCAACTCGGAAAGGGATCGTAAACGCCTCACCTAGAAAAACAAAGACGATACGATTACGTTACGTTTCCCATTAGTGTGCGTTGCAGTATGAAGTATCATACAAAGAATACTGACCGCCTTGAGGTGATACGGTTACGATCCCTTTCGGAGTTGATAAGTGTGCGGTGACCATTAGTCAGTGCCTACTTCATTCAAATTCAGAATGAGTTATTGACCCTGTGTCATTCGATCCAATATGTCAATAGCCCTCGGTTGTAACATACAACTTCGTATCTTAAAAAGGTAGGATAAAAGAACAGGTGAGTTTCACGACTCCTTTCTAAGATAAAAAGATATCATACAACAGAAATTTTAATATTACAATCCCCACAAATAAAAACGAAATGATTGAACAATCTTGTAATTGGCCGCGTCGCTCAGCATTTGATTCCACAATACAATGATTGGAACGTTTCATTTGGGGATAGCAAAACATCGGAACGCATTCGCCGACCGAGTGAATTTAAATTTATTACGCTAATAAAAGGCAATCCAATTAATGCTGGAAGTTTTTACGGCGCTCGCTGGGCCGTAGAGCCCTCGACTGGAGGGCCTCGGGCCATCGCAGGTACCGAATGTTACTGTAGCCGCAATAAGCATTCATCCTTTAAAAGAAATGTTATATTTGTAAGGAATTCTATGCTCTATTCGTGCGGGTAGATTTATTTTTAATTGCAGCATGAATAGTTCAAAGACTGTATGGTAGTAAGATTACTTTGTGAATAACGCAACAAGAAATATTAAAACAAAATTTGAACTGCTTAAAATATGTTTTGACTAGATGTAGCCTGTTTGCAATGCTAAGCCACCATTTAAAATAAAGGAAAGACATTACACAAATATTCGATTGCCTTTGAGTAATTTTTTTGATCTTCTTTACCTTCGTAGACTCACGTACAACTTACAACACTTTTGTGAAAGGTAATCATAATATATGAAAGGTAATCATAATATTATGATTACCTTTCGCAAAAGTTCATATTATGATCAAATGCATATTATACGATTCAATAAAGGACATATCAGACAAAAAATCATTTTTAGGGTTCCGTAGTAAACGAGGAACCCTTAAAGTTTCTTCATGTTCCGTCTGTCTGTCCGCAGTGTTATTATATTTATAAAGGTTGTGTGGCGCACGTTATCAAGCCCCTTTTTTTTCTCATCTATAAATATATTATTTAACAGGAGTTCTCATTAAATTTCTAACAAGTTACAGATGTATGTTGTCAATTTAAAAGATTAATAAACATATTTTTTTACACGTAACGCAGCAGCTAGCAATCATACCAGCGTTTTAGTGCCACATTGGAGGATAGTATTTTCATAATCGCGTCAATTAAGTCAACAATACAATAACTCTTATCTAACGGTCTTTATAAAACACCAAGTTAAAACAAAAGTAAAAACAACAAACGAAACATAAATCATTTTATGAGAAGTTGTATAACGACTTCTAAGCCTAACTTGATAATTTTAGAGTTAATTTCCTTAACCGAGTCAAATTATTATTTTTCTCTCCCTCTGGCAAAAGCCTCTTGAACTCATTATCATTAATCTTGCAGGAGCAGCGACATTATATTCTGTGATGAGGAAAAACGTAGCTGATATAACACGGGCTCCTTAATGTTGTGTAATTGGTTTTATTTTCATAATTGAAACATGGTTTGATAGATTAATTGCCATCATCGTCAAACTTTGTCGCTCTGTTCGGTGAACAATGTCTAACTTCAGCCGTAGTGCATATTTTACTGATCTCTACGACATCGTCTGTGTTAATGATTAATTTTATATAGAAGTACTAGCTACTCTCCGCGGTTTCGCCCGTGTAAGATTCGATCCCATGGAAGTATTGAAATGAAAAATAAATGTTGGCCGATTCTCAGACCTACCCCGATGTGGTGAGGCTATACAGATGCATTGACCTCCATCCTCCTCCCGCTCTCATGGATCATATGCGAAATATTTACAAATAAAAACTAATATCTCTATAGATATCTTCCCAAGGAATTCGAAACAGCACGAGTGCTTTTTTTTATGGTATAGGATGGCAAACGAGCAGTCGGAGCCATTTTCATGACTACCGACGCCCACAAACATCCGCATAGAGGCTATACAGATGCGCTGCCCTCCTTTCTACTTATACACCGCACGAAACGCGACAGCACAGCTGTCACTTTACGCCGGTCTCGTGTAAGCGAGAGGTACCTCCCCGGTCGTGCCGGCCCAATTCGACTGCATGCAAGCATGCAGTGTGGTACTACCTCTTACTAAAGCTTTAGTTGACATTTTATGCATATGAATAAGCTCTATAGAGTTTCCGGAAAAATTTAATAGAAAAACTCAAGGGTACTGCAGAAAATATGTTCTCATAAACAAGAGTAAAAAGACTACCACAGGTATGTCAGCACATGTTGTTTCCAAGTACTAACTATTACGTACTTCAATTAGATGACCTAACGTCCGGTTGGAAATGAAACTAGAACTCCAAGTACAGAAAAAGTGGATTAAGGAAAAAACCACTTCATGTTTAACGCAGTAAGTAGGATCTAATGATGTAACATTTAACCGAGTCACAGATATTGTGACATTACTTTTTTGAAATTACAATTTAAATGTCAAATTGTATTAGATGACATTTGTTTGTTCATAACTTTTTTATATATACATATTTTATTACGCACGCTTGACATGGGGAGTAAGCTAGTGAAAGCATTACAAAAATCACACATCGGGCGAGGCCAATGGAAGTTCTCAGTTCAAAACTAAAATTCGATTTAAGTGAAACTTTTTTGTGATAAAAAATAAATATCATTTGACATGTTGTCATTGTAACTACGGTAATGAATTTGTGTATTAAATTTTACTTCAGTTGTGTGATCTAAAGCACGCACTTTTTTATCAGTAAAGCAGCTATCTTTGTCATCACTGCATCAATCACTGCAACAAAAATTGATTTACGCTATTAGTATTTAAGATGGATACTGAACTTCGTTTTTCCCTATTTTTTTAAGTATTACAAACGAAAAGGCACCCGCTAATAGTCTTGCTTCTTTTCTTCTCCACTCCATTTAAAAATCGGACTTTCATAAGTTTTACGATACACGACAGCATACTAGTTAGGCGGGGGTAATTATAATTATAAAATATTAAAAATAAGTAATCTCTGGGAGATACTTGTCGTGCAGTTCTTATTTGCCTGAAATGGCTTTTACCACTCGGTCAAGCCGATCAACACAAATTCACAAAAGTTTATGACATTATTGACAGAAAGGAGACAAAGGCAGTGCTGAAAAAAAAAAAAAAAGATATTACTTTTTTGTTCAGTAAATACAATACGAATCCGATATTTTGAGTCTTTCCGAAATATCCGGTTCGCATTGTATTTACTGAGCAAATAGTCAACGTTATAAAGAGAATAAAAATAACCAAGAGTATAAAATACTTCTGTATTTTATCAACTTTGTAGGTAGTACTTTGCCCTAAATTATATCTTTACCTATTTGATACCAGAAGCCGGGCAATTTATATATATTTCAATGTATCTACCTAGTGCCACCTAGCGCTTTCAAAACGAATGTCGTGGCACATTATACGCTAAAATCGGTCAAGCATAGGGTAGCAGGGAATATCTCTATATACTAGTGAAACCGCGAAGATCAAAACTCGATGTAAGTGAAACTTTTTTGTAACTAAACACTATCACATGTTATGTCATCGTAACAAAGGTAAACAACCTTCTAATGCGGACGGAAAAAATACTTCAGAAGGTAGATTGAATCATAAATGCTGATCAAATAGTATAATATATTTTACCTGAATTCAGAGAACCATTTTTGTGTTAAAAAAAAACAATGGCTGAGCACTGAACATGTGTTAATATCTGGCACTGTGAATTTGTCAATGGAAAATATTCGTTGGTTTTAAGCCAACGATGAATACTTGGCGAGGACCTAAAAGTCCCGCTAATACAATACGTCCAGCTCGTAAAACTAGAGCTCTTTATTGATTCAAGCCATTGTCAAGCCTCTATTTGACGTAAAATTCCAACTCGGAACATTGAAAAATTTCCAAATATGTCTTCTTACCTTCATAATTCCAAATCTACATGAATCAATATTTCTATTGAAATAGGATTATGTAACAAACTCTAATTGTCAATGTGATTATAGAATATCAGATCTGAAAATGCAGTAAAATAAATTGCACAGGCCATCTAAACGTTTTTGATGGCCTTTAGGAGAGGAAGCAGGAGGGCATCGATCTGCATAAGAATTGCTGATGTTGACGCGAGTCGGTAGTTATGAAAAGGTTCCAACTGCAGGTCAAACTATATAATAGATTTTCACAAATCACTACAATTCCTATATATTCTATGCATACTCTATAGAGAGAGAAATTATCACCTTGACCTAAAATAAAAAGTATCCAACGTAACCGTAGCCATTTTACATACGTTCCCATATTTTTATTTAGTCAGACACGCGGGCACTGTAAGAAGTGTGTAAATGCGAAAAGTGAATTGCAGACGCAAAGCGGGACGAGTATTCAAAAGGCTCCACTAATGAGGGGAGGGTGGGTGAAATTTTTTACCTCTTGAAAAGAAAATTTCGCTGCATCTATCTTTCCACTAAACGAGTGCTCTATGCTGCGTTTTTTAAAATGTGGCCATTGCGAAATATATTTCATGCCTATCTGAATTTTATTATTTCGTTAAATTGCAAATAGATTTTTAACGATATCGTTTGATGTTATAAATTACGTTTTTTCTCTCGCTTCGTTTCGTGTTTCACTTTTATATTTATAATTTATCCTCAGACAGATCACGTAATTTGAGCTTCAACACGTTTCGTTATACTTAATGCGTTAACGTTAATTACAATTAATTTCACGGATTTAATTGCGTTTGAGATTTCCGTGAAAACAATCATCATGAACAACATTTCTGTAAATATTCGAAAGCTGCATATTAACGTGTGTTTCCGTGCAGATTGTTAAATATGTGTAAATAGGTCATAATGTATGTCATTGATCATTTAAAGGTAATTATCATCAGGCGATGGAGTTTTCACCCACTACCGAAAAAAATCTTTTAAACTATAGAATCTCAAAACGAAATAACATAAACCCTTTATGTACGAATTTGATTGAATCCCCACATTAATCCATTATGATCAATTGAGATTGAAATGACTGTCGTATTTAATATTTTATTCATTAAGCCAGTGATTGATCGGTGTCAATACGATACTGGTCGTGTAAATTTTAAGTTGATGCAGATTGATTCTGTCGACCGTCTGCTGGCAGTCAACAGCGTGTTGACAATGTTGTCGTTGCCACTACATACGATTATTATTATCTCAATTTACATTGAGAACATTCTTTGACTATTTTATTTTCGTCAATAAAATAATTTCAATACAATGGATTTTGCACGTTTTTTTACAAATTGAACTTGGATTGTATATATTGTATTGTACTTATTCGTAAGAGGTAGTGCCACACTGCATGTATGCATGTAGCCGAATTGGGCCGGCACGAAACTGGTATAGTGACAGCTGTGCTGTCGCGTTTCGTGCGGTGTGTACGTAGCTGGTGCTCCATGGAGAGTATAGCAGGAAGGAGGGCTAAGCATCTCTATAACCTCTATACGGATGTCTGACGGGCGTCGGTACTCAAGAAAATGGCTCATATTGCTCGTTTGCTACCTTATACCATAAAACAGGCAATAATAACATACTAATAATAATAATTTAACCATCATCAATATTGACTGTACCTTTAATATTAGTAGCGATCCCGCTAAGATCAATTTTTTTGTAATTAAAAACTAAATATCGTATGATATGTTACGTCATCGAGAATTTTCAACACTTGTAAGAGACAACATAGAAACTTCATCAATAATTACGTATGTCTTATATATCAATGTGTCAAATGCATGGTAATGTGTGTAAAGTTTTTTTTTTTACTTTACTCACCACATTAACCTAGCCCCGTGTAATTACCGTAAGGATTTGTGTTACGGGTACTAGACAACGGAATATATTTCATATAGTTTATAAATTTAAGAAATTTGATTGATAATGATTATATAATCAAGATTTTTATTATAGAAATATATACAATACATAGATAAACATCCATGACCAATGCGGGATTCGAACCCGCGACCCCTGGCGCAACATGCGCGCTTGTCCGAGCAATGTACCACTGCGCCAGCCTGGTCGTCGATTTATGGAATTAAAGTATAGTAGCATAAACATTATTATTAAAAATATTAGCGTTCTGCACTTATCTTACACGTAAACTATAAGTATGCCAAATTTCATACACCCCCGTTCTCGCAATTTTCGTGAAATTATTCCCGAAGTTTTTGCTTCACGTTTAATATAGATATTAATTTTCTGTTACTCATTGTTACAAATATACGTACTATCCTTTATCTTTGACGACACACAAAAAATCTCAGTGGTCATAGAAAATATGTTTTATTTTAGCAGAATAAATACTTTTCAACTAATTATACCGTGCATGCGCGAGTCTTAAATTTTGCGGCGCTAATTACAAGTCAAACAAAGTTTCACGTTGAAATACTAGGAGTTTGCACACTCCGGCTTATAACAAGGTAGAGCTTAATACAATATTCCAAATGGGAAAGTAGTTTTAATACCTCATATGCTCATTTTCGTATCCTCATTATGATTAACAATTATATCAGTACACTGTGAGTCCCCAAGCTGTCCCCTAACATGTTTTGAAACCCTCATGAAGATGTTGTGGTGATAATCTGTCAGTGCCTTTTCACATACGTAAGGTTACGGCACTGTCACCACACCGTAAAAAGTAGTAATGTATGAGAAGTTAAGCCGTTTCATGTGAAAGCTGTCATTACAGCTCATACATTACTACTTTATACGGCGCGGTGACCGCGCCGTAACCGTACGCATGTGAAAAGGCACTTAGACATAATGTTAACACTTAACAAATTTGACACATTAATCTTTATATATAAAAATGAATGTTTGTCTGTGTTCTTTATAGAATCGTAAACTATACATTTGATCATGTGATGATCTTTAGCAAAATTTTTTTGCATGAGCCCACGATGGTATCTAAGTACGACCAATTTTCGACAGATGGCGCCGCGCATAGCAACGCACGCAGGGTACAGCAAGTGTGCTTAAAATAAAATAAAATAAGATGGACCTACTCAACAAGGTTATACAAGACTGTGCAGACAGTCAAGGCAATTTATCGATTATATAAAAATATTATTTTTGACTGTCCAATAATAAAAGGAACGGGCATACATTATCATGTAAGAAATAAATATTTGAAATAACATTCATAGGTTTCTCTTCTTCATGTTGCAAAAAGAGACCTCCGTTTGATGAATAAAGCTCTATGGTGATTTCCATTTCCATCATTTCCAAACCAACCGACGCCCATAGATATCCGCACAGAGGCTACACAGATACGTTGCCCTCAATCCTCCTCCCTCCAACACGGGCCAATTTCTTTCAATCAACACCTTTTTTTCTTTTCTTTTTTGGCAGTGATTATTCCTTTACGCACCATCCGACCGGCCCTGGGCCGCAAGGGTGACTCCGACTCAAGCACAAGAGTGTGCCACTGATGACCGCAAACCGCTGCCTTCATCCGCCGTGGTGAAGTATCCCGGATCTATCAGCGACAGAGCACCCCGACGCACGTCTGGCTGGTGACTAGCTAAAGACCGGTCTTCATCGTGAAAACGGGGCCACTACGGATGTTAGATTGGCCCCGACAGCGCGAAAGCCTTAAACGGGGTCAGGTGCCCAGCCTGAACGCCCGACTACTGAAATTACGGGTGGTAGAAGCCGCTGGACATATCGTCTCTACAAGCCCCCACCGCCGTCAGCGAAGCGGATCTGCTGCCTCATCCCTGGCTCTCTCCAACGCCCTTCTAGATATTACATTCTCACAGGTCATTGACATGCATATCTTCCAATCAACGCCTGACGACATGCTGATCGCGTGAAATCGGGGCCAGATACTGCATTGACATTAGCCTTACACTCCAAAGTCTATCGAAAAAAACAATCTTTGTGTTCAAAAAAATGCTTCCATTTGCAAATACATCTTTTGATAATAATATGTAAACAAAATATGAATAAACTATGGTAGAAACTCAGACAAATGCAGCTATGAATAAAAAAACGTATATTTTTACGACAACTTTTATTAAAATTGATAATTTATTGGATGTGTGATTTCTTTCTATTTTTATATTCAAGTCGAAACAATATTTTTTTTATTTTATTGTTTATTTGCTTCTTCGTATATTCATTACAAACCATGGTTGATATGTAAGCTGCTAAGACGCTGCCGTTGACAGTTGAGTTGAATTCTCGCGTTGATAGGTAAATAATATTTGTTTACCTTTACATCCGTACGCGCGGTGATCGTATGAAAGCAACAGAATCTGCATCATCATCGTCATCATCTTTCATTTCTGAACACTTTAATTCTCCATCATACGGGTGCCGGCTGCGTCTCTTGTATTGTTCCCTGTGATGTTTCCTGTCTGTGACCTTCGTATATCTTGGTCGAGGTTTGTAAGTGTCTTCTGACTCAAAATCACAGTCGTCATCGTCAGTCGCAAGCGTAGTAGCACTCTTTGAGAACAATACTAATTTTCTCAATTGTTTACACAGGAATGCGAAGATAATCAAAGCTATAGCTCCATAGATATATAGCGAGCACTCGAAGGGTGGATCTTCTTCAGGTTCTTTATGCTTTAGCATATTGTTTATGTGTTATTATTATTATAGACTGAAATTTTGCAAATTATAAATATTAAATTTTGTACGACTTTTGAAATGTCAAAGTTTTGCATAGTCTACATTAAATTCTCTTTGCGATAAAATTCTCTAGATTCAAGAATTACAGTTTATTAAAAGCAGTGCAGCAGGCAGTGTCATGGTGTATAGCAGCGGAATTGACCCTGCGCGACCGAGGAGGTACCTTTCCCCCACATTATTCCGTCCTGAAGCGACTGCTATTCAATAAGAAGAGAATGAGCCAGCTATTAATTAATTTATTCTTTTTTTATAGCTTATGGAGTAGGAGTCCTGAAAACCACTCTTAGTGCTTGTTTCCCCCCTATACTATATAAAAAAAAATAAAAACAAAATATAGCACGGTTTCTTTATTTCTATTCCCAGCCCCAACTCGAGACATCGATCAGCAAATATTTATTCCGTATCAGGGAACAGTTTCAGACGCTTGCTTATGCATGCCACATACCGGTCAGCAAACTGTATGCCAAGTGCATTGTTCAAATCTAATCTAAAGTAAATTTACATCTTTGGAATTTAAAGTCGAAAGTCCCGAAAATTCACTTACGTTACAGTGTATTTGTAACCGTCTTTATCTTTTAAGTTCCGATACTGATTTATTTAAAGTGCAATACGTTTCGTTCACATAATGATGTCTTAAATTTACGTGAATATTTTTCATTACAATACAACAATTTCAACGATTTATACCGTGGCTTATTTAATTATTTTACAAACCTAACGTTTCAGAACCATGGCCACGGATGGACTGAGATGACAGCGTAGGATGACAGATGTAATTTTGTCACAAGTTAATACATGTACGTCATGATTTCGTCACAAGCTCGGTAGAGTCTGGCTAACGAAAGTAGACATTGGAAAAACGCGCGAAATTTAAAAAATATTCGTATAGCAACACCAAATTGAGTAGGAAACTTGGAACAATTCATTTTGATACTTAAAGTTTTATATTAAAATTTCGTGGTGGGAAACCTGGAAGATATGAAACATTCCTCAGCTATCATAATTTATAGTAGGTACATAGGTATAGTATATAATACAATAATATTTTTATAGTACTTAAAGAAATTAGATCCATAAGGACTACAGACGTCCATAGACAATCACGTAAACACTGTGCAGATATGGGTGGTCTTCCTCCCCCCCCCTCTGCTATAGGCCACCGGAAATTCACAAACCGTACGGAACCGCGTCTGCATAATTGTCACTCCACTTTTCACATTTACATTATTACACATTTCACGAGTGTGACGTATAGGTTCGAAAGTTTAGTTAAACCTACGGGTGTTAGTTTATTTTTTTTATTAGAACTAAATTTTTTTACATACTTGTATTGATCATTACTATTTTTTTAAAGGACTTTCATACATTTTTAGGTTAGGTTGTTGATTTTTTTGACTGTAATTTTTATAAATTTATTTCCGCACCTGAGGACTTTATGGGGGGTATGAGGGGATTATATCCCTCTCCCCGAGGTACATATAGTGCGTTTAGAGTTATTTTACCTCTGACAGTTCTGTTTTCGGATGTTTGGTGATAAATGACATCTGCTGTCATTTATTTATTTATTTATTGTATTATTGTATCCTGGGTACAATGAGCCAATATAGGATTACAACTTAAAATTAGTTAAAAAATGAGAAAGAAAACAAACAAACGACAATAGGCTGGTAATTCTGAGTGTTCATCTTGTGTTGCGAGTGCATACGTGTGAGTGAATGTCAGTGTGTAAGTGTATATTGTGTAGGTGTGCGTCTATGTTGTTTTGTTGTGTTTATTGTGGAAATTATATTATTTAAAGAAACCATTAATTTTAGTAATTTCCTTAACAAAACGCTGTTTACTCAGACCAAGTATATCCGTACTAGAATACTCTTTATTTTTGGTATAATTTGTATTCACCCTGGGGACGTGAAATTGTTCCTTTTTACATGTACGATGTTCAAAACACTGTCAGGTCAGTCATCCTATACAAAACATTATCTGTCTACGTACAAAACACTGTCAGGAGATGACAGGTATCATAATTAGGGTTAACTATGTTATATTTTCCCCTCTTCATACGCGTTATAAACATCAGAAATTATAAATATTTAAAATAATATCTTAAATATTACAACCTCATTACATTAAGAAAAGACTGTTTCAAAGATTAAAATCGTCTATAAACATTTTCCCTTTTTAATTTATTATTTCTAGGTGTTCATATATTACAGAATAGGGAAGCAGTAGCTTCGCTTTTCTTAATAAGGTTGCTGTATTATTTTATAGTTAAAGATTTTTTGTTATAGAATATTTAATTCGATTTTTATTTCCTTTAAAACTTTTTTAATTTTAGTAATTATATCTTACGCTTCTTTAATGAAAAAAATAATACAGATCTTCATAACACACAAAATATTCTCATTTAAAATTACTACTTTATTATAATCTTGAATAGGGAAATCGTTAAAAGTAATCATAGCAACACATGTCATTTTTGGCGCACCTAACATTAGATATAAAATAACTCTAAACGCAGTATATAATATTAGAATAGATCAGATAAAGTCAACTTGTATAAGTTATGCATATATAGTATATATGCTCACACGTACCGAGAGTCGAACTAGCACACTGAAAAAAAAGTACTAATGGGACTTGGCACTTTCAGTGTGCTAGTCCGAGTCCCATGTCTCATGCCTGGGCTATTATTTTATGGTTTTGGTTTAACATGAATTTCATGCTGAACAGTATCTGCTCAAACTTTCCAATGACATGGGTGATTAATTTCGATCTTCTTTATGCGCAATTACATCAGTCAGTTTCGAACCACTTTTCAGCGCAAATGGCGCTGCTTTAAATTTAAACCTACTTTAATTATTTATGTAAATCGTTGATGGCGACATCATTACCGAATTCATATCGTAATATGCATTTTGCTAAAATAATTTCATCAATCAAATGGATTTTCATTTAGGACCAAAAATTCTTCAGAGGATTACATTAAGCTAAATTAAGAACGGGAAAGGCTAAGAGATTATTATCAGATTTTTAAGATGATAATAGAGGTCGACCGGGGCCTCCTTTGAGAAATTTTGTAATGGAGTGAAGTAATAGCAATTTTGACCGAAAGAAAAGATAATGTAAACGTAATGAAAACCTGTGATTTTCGCTAACTTGACTTATTTACATATTTGAAATTGGATGTTTCATGGGATATTCATGTTTTCTTCGCATTCTTTTAGGGAAAATACGTCTAAATTAAGTCTAGTTTTTTTTTTCATTCTTAGAAACAAATAAATAAAAAGACTGCGTGTCTAATTATTTTAGATGTATTAATGATATCTGGGCCATTACTCTAGATTATAAAACTTAGCTGAGCTTGGTTGCCACAAAAAATATAGATAGTTGATCAGAAATTCTTCAAAGCTGTAAATAGACACTTGTATGAAGTTAAATCGAAGTTAAAAGGAGAAACGTTTAGGAGTTTAAGACTCTTCACTAGATTTAGAAATTGAAGGGGCTTGGAACTCCACGTTAAAGTGAGTTTTAAAATGATTAAGGATTGACTAAAACTAGTATTAAAAAGAACAAGTAATTATTTCTATGTAAGATATAAACATATTCATTGGTAGATTAAATAATCAATATAATTATATTGTAGCTACCTACCAAGCTACTTAACAGAAAATAATTTATAGCCTACGATAAATACTTACGCGCCAAATTCCTGCTTATATACTACCTGAAGATATACATAATAGCAAGTGTACATTACCAGAAACACTGCTTATATATTACCTGAAGACATACTTACTAGCAAGTGTACATTATCATACCACATACCAGAAACATTACCAAGATACCAAGACATTACCAAGATATAACGTTCGTTCGTTCGAATGAAACACGGATAAAAGTAGTCTTGAAAAAGACCTTTTAGTTCAGTTCG
>LUGF01009515.1:695561-708944 GCA_001625245.1 Calycopis cecrops
ACAGATGCGCTGCCCTCCTTTCTCCTCCCACCTCCATGGGCCACCGGCTACTTACACACCGCACGAAACGCGACAGCACAGCTGTCACTTCACGCCGGTCTCGTGTAAGCGGGAGGTACCACCCGGTCGTGCCGGCCCAATTCGACTGCATGCAAGCATGCAGTGTGGCACTACCTCTTACTAATTGTTGTAGAGGTAAAGGGCCATTGAGGTAGAGGGAGGGAGAGCAAAAAGTCTATTTCGATTGTACGTTTGCCTTCTTATGCGTAAAAAATTCCTTCTTTTCCATACCGCACACTAGGACATAGCAATCACTTTACACCATCATTTCAGTGGATCACGTAACCTCTTTATGCAAAGACAACCTTACGAAGCATTACGAATTTTAAAACAGACAACAAGGGACGAGTTTCTAGACTGTCGTAGCAAATGTTGGCTGAAATGTGAACTTTTCACCGGCATAATTGTGTTTGACGTTCTTTACTAAGCAGAAAAAATCAAATACGAAATGTCGATATGACATTGTCATTATATGTAAGTGACTAAAATTAACATTAGGACACGCCACATTCGGCTAAACTGCTGCCGCCTAAAGGTGCTGATAGACTGGAGCATTCATTTGTAACAGAACATCGAGCATTCGCCGTTTTTATATTTGTCGAACTAAACAACGAGCCGAGCCAAGCATAGAGCCAAACATAGCTATGAACATTTTCACGAGCATTCTAGTGACGGGGAACGGGGACGCGGAACTATGACCGAAGCTTGGCTCGCCAAAAAACTCGAAGAAATGCTCGCTAAAATGCTCTCGTTTATTTTTCTGTATGTAACATTCGCATGAATGCTCATTACATGTGAATGCTCAAGTTTATCAGCACCTTAAGACTGCTACTATGTTTATTGCACGATCCTTTCCTTTATATAAAATCTGTTTAACCAAATAAAGCCTATTTATCTGGCAATAGACGGTTAATTTGTCTGACATGTAAACTTGTCTCAGTAGTGTATAAATCTGATGGCGATAGACTCCTGAACATGCCGAATGTAATGGCCACGAACATAAATTCTCTAATCAGTGGGATCTATCGCAAATGTTAGCAGATTTACTTTTATGGGGAACTTAAGTGGTGGTTGTTGATGTGTGATGGCATCGAATACATTTACGTTAACGAAATAAGCTTGTAATATTTTTATTCCCGTTCCTATCTTTATCTTTATGAGCGTAAGTTAGTCTAATTGGAGTCGGTATTCTACTTTGTTGGTACTTTGTCTTTATTTCTTGCTGTATTCTTTGCTAATTGTACAAAAGGCACTTGCAAAGGCTGCTCAGCTATAAAATAGGAATTGTCTGGGATTTTTTATTATCAGATAATTAGATTTAATTTTTCAGACACTAAATTATTGGGACATGGTCAAAGTTCTTGTGTCCTTTAGTTATGTACTTCGGCTTCTCGGCACAGACCATCAAGACAACACCGTGAGGTTTTAGTCAGTTCGGACCAACCACATAACCAACTTCACAACAACCTAAGATGGTTCCCGAAGAGACTAAATTCTACATGTGAGTTTAACTAGATGGTAGGTGATTACTTTTGCACAAATATATCGTACATAGCTACAAAATTGCCGCCCTTTCGCGCCAAACTATATAAAGAAGTCGTAAGTAGTAAGTAGGTTAAAAAGGCAAAATGGACTAACTTGTATATTAATGCATAGCCAAAACTACTTTAGCTAGATAAGAGACATTTGGCATTTTTCATCATATAAGTGAGAACTAAGAAAGAATGAGAAATTCAACCCCTAAAGGGGTGAAATAGGGGAATGAACTTTAATAATCACTAGCTGTGCCCCGCGGTTTCACCCGCGCTTAATTTCCAAGAAATCCATATAAACTTTAACACCCTATTTCATCCCCTCAGGGGTTGAATTTCTAAAAATCCTTTCTTAGCGGATTTCTTAGCGGAGCTACGTCGTAACATCTACCTGGATGCCCAGCTTGATCCGTCCAGTGGTTTGGGCGGTGCGTTGATAGATGGCTATGTCACGTTTGAGTTTTATATACATATATAGATAGATGGATATATCGCGAGTTAAAACGCGGGGCATAGCCAGTGTTAACTTATAGGTAATAAGTTCTAAGAAAGGATGAGAAATTCAACTCCTAAAGGGGTGAAATACGGGACTGCACTTTATTAATCATAAATTAACAAATATGTTCATGTAACACACACATCACATGATATATTATATTTTCGTATTATACTGTTCAATTACTTACTTTATTACATGCGTAGTTACTATTTATACTATTAAATGGTTGCCACGTAACAGAGATAAAACCTTAGAACACGAACAACATAATTAAAATACTTGGGAGTTCGCCAAAACATTTCACCCAGTTACATATGTATTTATTCGTACAACGGTTAACATTATTAAACATAAAGCCTTGTATTTTACTTATTCTCGAAGTACATTTGTTGTATCGTGCTGTTAGGACAAGTAATCTCTGTTGTAAATTAATATTGTGATTGATCACTTATTAGAAAATCGTCTTTTTCTTTTTTTTTCATTTTTTTTTTCAAATTTTTCGACAATCTCAGTGATTTTTTGCATATGCAGTCCATTGCTGTTGTAGCTAAATTGACCTAACAATGGTAGCTCTACTTCTCGATTGCCAATGTTTCGTGCGTGTTAGAAACAGCATATCTATGCTGTCGTGTTACAAACGTTACGTTACATTAACAAAGGTGTAGTACGAGTGAGATGAAGAGAGATCACGCATAGAGGTAATACAGATGCGTTGCCCTCCCTTCTCCGCCCTCCATGGTCCAACGGATAGTTACCACACGAAACGCGACAGCGCAGCTGTCACTTTACGCTGGTCTTGTGTAAGCGGTACCTCCCCGGTTATGCCGGCCCAAATTACATGTAAAACAGGGTGTCATTATACACGTGCGTTATTATTATATATCGGCCTGGCGACACAGGAGGAGCAGCGGTGGAAACGAGTGGTGGGCCAAAGCCCGACATTTTTTTTTTCATCACGGCGGCCGAGGGCCTTCGCAGGTTTTTTAGTCGGTAGTGGCACGCTTCTTGTGCCGACATACCCATCCAGCTCGTGCATAAAAGCACCTTCAACCAGCAGCAGTTTGTAACTGAGGTAAAACTGCGTCAAAAAAGGAATATATGTATATCGTCATATAACATGTAAGACGTAGTGCCACACTGAATGCATGCATGTAGCCGAATTGGGCCGGCACGACCGGGGACGTACCTCTCGCTCACACGAAACCGGCGTGACGTGACAGCTGTGCTGTCGCGTTTCGTGGGGTGTAAGTAGCCGGTGAGCCATAGAGGTGGGAGGAGAAAGGAGGACAGCGCATTTGTATAACCTCTATGCTGATGTGTATGGGCGTCGGTAGTCATAAAAATGTTTAACAGTGTATAACATACTCATAGTCTAACAGTGTTTGTATAGTATATATGTCTAATAGTGTTTCGTATATGTGATAGCTCCGTCGTGACCGAGACGAGCAAACACTCCACGGCGGCGCTCAATTTGTATCGGCCTTTTAGTAAAAGGTTATACGTGCGAGACGATGTGGCTCTCGGCTTGTGTTTTTTCATAATTTTATTGAGAGGAATGAAAATTGAAGCGGGGATAGGGATGGGATGAAAATGTACGAAATTGAGATTTTTTTTTTTGGTAATGTCAGAATCGAATTAAGGATAATGAAGAAATTCTGGTAACATTATTACCTATACATCAATCGAGCGCTTTGTAGTTCTTACGTTGCTGACATCTCGTGTACTTTTCACTTCTCTCTCTCTCTCTCTCTCTCATGTTCGTTCTTAAGGAGTAAACTCCAGTCGCGAGTGAGAGCTTACACACATAAGTGTTACAGTCATTTTTCAATGACTATTAAGAGTGTAGAAGCAGTGTGCACGCCGTTCTTCAGAAAACACTTTAAGTCGGTCCTGCTGATATGTCTCCGTGCGTGTCGCACTCCCGTCCCATCGGAATAAGGGGAAGCAATAAATGGGAAAAAAGTACTTTTGTCTCTGCGATACATTTGTATACTGAACATCGGCTAGTCTTATCCGAAACTCAGCAAGGAGAATATTAATTGATTAAACATATATTCAAGCCGTGCTTATTAATGACCACAGCTCAATATTTTATAATACCACAGATTACGCCTACTAACCTAGGTACATTAAACTTACCAACAAAAAGTAAATGTCCCCATTGCGAATAAACGACACCAAATTCACGAATAGGAAAACCTTGAAAATATTAAATTCCTACATTCACTTCGAATTATATAATAGCGACTAAAACTAGACTGAAACTGGTCTAGAACAAGGCCAATATCAAAACTAAATTCGTCGAAATTACAGGTATGGTGTGTAAAATTTACAAATACTCGTGTAATTACGACTTCCACTCATAATTGTTGTGCTCGGTAAGTGGAATTTGAATTTAATGATGTATTTATTGGTTCTGTTTGAATTTGATTAACAGGGTGCAGGTCATTGACCTGAATGTCATTGATTCGCGTTAGAGGCTTGTTTTGCAAATGAGTAAATATTTTATTTTCTAGTCAATTTCGATAATGAGTTACAGAATGGCTATTGCTTGCGACTTTGAGCGATCTTTTGATGTTTAAGTAACTATAGGTATCTCAGCTTCTAAATCGTAAGTGTATAAGCCAGTTACGCAGGTTCCTGTTAAGGTCCCTGTTAGCATATTAAGAACTTAACTGGTAAATAAACTACGAATTCCGTTTCACAGGTTTCGATTAGAAATAAGTACTCGTAGTAAAATATCTCCATTGTAGTTATAATATAGTTAGTCCCATCATGAAGGAATCCTATGTACTCTTAACCGTAGGCAAGGTAGCGAAATACACATACTGCAAGCGCGGCATCTATAGTATGATTAGCAGATTTAAGGCCACTTGCACTAATCAGATTTAAACATTTAACTTGGAGTTAAATAACTAAATCAAGGTGAAATCAAGGTGAATCGGCCTTGTTTAGTTATTTAACTGTGAGTTATTCGTTTAACTCTGATTCGTGCAAGTGGCCCTTAAAGTGTAATAAAATAAAGCAAATTAATCGGGCGACGTACTAGGGCAAATTATAAAAGTTGACAAACATACGTTTATGCTTCTATAAAATGGACTTAAAAAATAAGATGGGACTATTTTGCCTGTGATATAACCAAATTTCCGATGTTTTTGGTCTGCATTACCTTTAAAACATTATCCAAGTCACCTAGAAGTAGGTTTTATTCACACAGACATATTTTGTAGGGGTTCCATTGTTTTAATTCCTGGAACCCCAAAAATGCATTATCCAACACATACACTCTTAAATAAAAAAATATTTACGCCAAAAGAAAAACGTGACTTCATATCTCTTTGAACCGAATTTCACCGCGTCACCGCCAATACGTCCCGAGTACATCAGGCCATCCCCGAGGTCCTGGGAATGGCTCGTTGAAAACCCACTCATATTTCCAGGACACCAATGCTCTGGAGAAATCAAAAATATCTTTTATCGGTTAAGATTTGGTTTATTTTTGTTACTTCCTGTAGCGTCTTGACGAGTATGATGAAAAACGTTCTTTCACTTTTCTGTTATATTTTGATATCCAAATGTTAGTAGGAACAGATAATTCATGAACATTAGTTTACTTATTTATCAAAGCAAAATATAATATTATTGTACAGTAGGCATATAGTTATTACTTAGTATTTTTCAAATATCTAACAAAATTTTAAAAATTACATAAATGTGTTAAAATACATTGGTGTATTTCGGTTCATACAAAATCTGTGCATCGCATTTATTTAAAGTTGTAGGAAGGAAAGATGACACACTAACTATGTGGTTTCATTTAACGCATCTCGAGCTTTATCAACCTTGTATAATTTGTTTATCTCACGCCACCTATACTTCTCTTGGTACAAAACCTCGGTCGGACTCGCACACCGTGCGAGTCCGACTAGCATTCGGTCGGTTTTTTGTAAGCGGTTATTCTTTGCCAAATTTAGACAGCGTGATTTGAGCACCGGTTGTGTATTTGAGTCTTAATTGCTCAGCGGGGGAAATAGGTAAAGTAGGGCTATTACCTACAGGGAGTCAGTTAATTACCAGCTGATCTGATCGCTCGTTTAAATATTATCATAAGTTGTGTAAAATGCACAGCAAACAAACAGCCGAGAAACGCAAAACAATGTCATAAATGGAAAGACCAAGTGGAATTTATAATGAACGGGACATCGATATGCGGTGAAATATTAAATAAACGTAGGGAATCCAATACTACCGTTTACGTTCTAATATAGATGTGTTGGGCTGAAGGAACGCCAGCGTCCGCCATCCCGTGCCAAGAGAATGCAATGTATGTGTAAATTGTTATTTCACAGAATATTTTCCACATTCGCCCCGGCCCCGTATTATGTTCGGCGCGGAACAATTTTATGCCCACGTACGGACTTTTAAAAGATTATGCATTTAATCCCGTGCGATGCGGACTTTTTATACCGAATACCGTTTAATGGCGAGGTGTGCACGAATTAGTAATAGATATAATATATGTTTATGTTATTATATAATCTGTTCATCGTTAGCATATACGACTAGTTAATAAACGCTAAAACAGCCGAACTATTCTGATTTTACTGCCTACCCCCAGGTCGGCACCCCCGTTCCTAAGCACGAAGACAATCTTTGCACCAAATGGTTGATTAATTATGATTTCAAATAATGCAGTTATTGACAAAAATGATTGTGGCTTTTTAGACCTGCATCTGTCTTAGTAAGAGGTAGTGCCGCACTGCATGCTTGCATGCAGCCGAATTGGGCCGGCACGAGCGGTGAGGTACCTCTCGCTTACACGAGACCGGCGTGAAGTGACAGCTGTGTTGTCGTGTTTCGTGCGGTGTGTAAGTAGCCGGTGACCTATAGATGTGGGAGGAGAAAGGTGGGCAGCGCATCTGTGTAGTTGCTATACGGATGTCTATGGGCGTCGGTAGTCTTGAAAATGGCTCCGACTGCTCGTTTGCCCCCCTATACCATTAAAATTAAAAAAAATCTGTCATTACTCACCATTGTATTTGAAATGTTAGGTTTAATTAGCTTACTAAGTAACCAATTAAAATTTAAAACGAGGTTAAATGACTTATTACTTAATTACTATAAAAGTATCAAATGATTTAAATATAAGGATTAGTACTTTTCATATAAGATATCAGAATGAAGGCTACGTCAACTTCAAATACATAGCAGCCGAAGCACAGGTACAGTCAGCGACGAAAAGTTCGTATTAAACGTATAAAGTGTAATAAAACCAATAGTCAATCAAATTTTTTTGAAATCGTCATTGCTGTACTGCCACTAATACATAATATAGTATGTTATTGGGATGATAATGATTGCCACATTTTAAGCACAGAAGCAATATACAAGACGGCGAATAAACCGAGCAACTGCATTCTATTATCCCCCCGTA
This sequence comes from Calycopis cecrops, assembly GCA_001625245.1. Classification (NCBI taxonomy): domain Eukaryota; kingdom Metazoa; phylum Arthropoda; class Insecta; order Lepidoptera; family Lycaenidae; genus Calycopis; species Calycopis cecrops. The sequence goes on from LUGF01009515.1 coordinate 703,087, forward strand.
ATAAACCCTGACAAGTTTTTTGGCAGCCAACTTGGTTTTGCTAAATGTTATAAGTTTTAACTAACAGCTCGCTTAATGTACTACTAACGAACAAGTTCATCGGCGACTGTCAACCTGGTTCAACTTTCGCGTGCTTCAGCTCTTTGCTAAACTTTTTGTATTGCGGTAATAACACAGGAGCATTCTTTGCAGTTTCGCCGCGCATCCAATAAAATTACTACTTTCATTTATAAAGACTAGCTTTGGAGACATTCTTTGCGTATTTTTTCACAATACCTAATGTAATAGAGAAGTTTTGTGTTGATCAAGTTGTTGACTCTAACGATCCTTTCTACTTAACAAGTTGATTGTGGTTTATAATGTCGTTGTGAAAGTGAAAGATGTGAGAAAGAGAATGTGAAAGAATGATATAAAACTTAAATGGTGTAAAAAAAATCATCTACAAATTCACAGATAGAGTGTACACAGATGGTAAAGGGCCGGGACGTCCAGGAAGTTACCTCTTGCTCACATGATACCGCAACAAAGTGACAGATGTCCCATTTCGTGTGGTTTGTGACTTTCCAATAACCTATTTAAGGTTGAATAGGGGAGGGGGTAATAAATCTGTGCAGAGTATGGGCATTGGTACTGCGTAGTCACTAAAACATTCCACTGCTTTTTTGACCCTTACACTACGAAAAAACTGAACTTACATAGCTACTATACGAAAAGTAATACGTCAATTAATATTATTATAACAAAAAGAAATATACAACTCTATTATATCTCTGGTATTCGCTGTTATGCAATACCGTGATAAATTTGATTGGATCATACAAAACAAGTTATGTCATACAAAATTACTGATTGGCTACGATTATAAAAATCATAAAATTATCCTAAATTTGATTTTGTCAGTTAGTCGGCATCATCTTTTATTTTAGTCTTTGATGTTTTTTTTATTGTTTTATTACGGGTCCTTTTAGCTGAAGTTTAAGGCCGTTAGTGACCTTTAAAACAGATAAGAAATGTTTTGACGTGTGCAACAGGATGTGGGTTCGAGAGGAAACTCGAAACTTAATCAATTGAAATCGAAGTAAGTCGATACATGCCGTCCAAATTAAAGGCTGGGCTGTTATTTTTTACGAGGCGCTTAATATTTTTCACGGTTCGAACCTAATAGTTGGCGAAACGATAATATTGGTTGGTATTTGGTAAGAGGTAGTGCCACGCTGCATGCTTGCATGCAGCCGAATTGGGCCGGCACGACCGGGGAGGTACCTCTCGCTTACACGAGACCGGCGTGAAGTGACAGCTGTGCTGTCGCGTTTCGTGCGGTGTGTAAGTCGCTGGTGGTCCAGGTGGGAGGAGAAAGGAGGGCAGCGCATCTGTAGTCTATGCAGATGTATATGGGCGTCGGTAGTCATGAAAATGGCTACAACTGCTCGTTTGCCCTCCTATACCATAAAGAATATAATTTAGAGTCGACGCCCGGCTAGCGCTGTGATGACAGCTCGGGTTAGAGGAGCATGTTACGTAAGGGGTTGCGGGTTCCAATCCCGCCCAAGTCATGGATGTTTATCTATTGTATTTCTATAATGAAAATTACATATTGGATATTTCATAAATCATAAATTAATAATAAAGCATTAAATATATTTCGGTTATCTAGTAGCCGTAACACAAGTCCTTGCGGAAGGTAATTAGCACGGGGATAGACTAATGTTATGAGTAAGTTCAACACAAAATTTCATGAAAATCGGTCGAGCCTTTTCGGAGGAGTATCGTAACTAATATTGAAAAGAGAAATTTATGTATATAGAGATTATAATGTTATTCTTTCCGTTGACTACATCTTAAAAACTCTACGAAATGCAACAACCTAGTATTTTTTTCACGCCTTTTTTATGTAAGCGAGATATTTCTGATCATACCAGCCTTTGAAGCAATGCATAAATAAAACTACCTATTGCAATACGATGTATTTAAACCGCCTCATTTCCCACCCCTCTATAAAAAATAGTCGACAATAATAATAAAACATTTCATACAACATAACATCCAACAATAAAAAGCAAATAAATGACAGGAAATATTTGAATAAAAATGTTATTTCGGAGTACTAAAGAGGCGGTCGGACCTCGCCCGCCCCAAATATCTGTTTTATTTTTTCCGGATTAGTATGAATAGGGACAACAAATGCCCTCCATTGTAGGGCCCGTCGCCGAAAGATCATGACCAATTTGTATTTCCGCCTCGTCATTATATTACGTGTGTATTCTAAACGAAATTGGATTGAAACCTATGACAATAGTGAAGCTAAATAGTTTATTTCCTGTGGAAAATACTCGAGAAAGTATTAATAATAATAAAATAATCATCTGTGGATTTATTATAGCCTAGCTCCATCCTAAGTGCCGTTGTCTAACTTGTGTTACAGATGCAAGGCAACAAGGATAGAGATATTTAATATTTTTATAAACATACTAGCAGCACCAGGCGGCTTCACCTAACGTAGGCGAGTAACGTGCGTACTCTACAGAAAGAAAGATTTTTTCAATACGTACCAGTAATCCCAAAGATAAGCGCATTAAACCAAACAAAGAAAAATCTTTAGCTTTGATATTTTAAACTTTCATAACATGGTCGTAAATTGAACCCACGAATTCTAGCGCTACGTACGGTACCACTGCGCAAATTATTTGCCAGGTAATAATAATATGGATTCTTTTTTGGTTAATCTAATTATTTTAAGTATAGTAGTAGTTCTAATATCTGTAGACGGCGGTAACCGTTTTTTTGTGGTATAGGGGACAAACGAGCAGTCAGAACCATTGTCTGCATAGAATCTATACAGTTGCGCAGGTAATGAGACACCGGCTACTTACACACCGCACAAAACGCGCCACGTTCACGCCCGTCTCGTGTAAGCGAGAGGTACCTCCCCGGTCGTGCCGGTCCAATTCGGCTACATACATGCAGCGTGGCACTACGTCTTTCTGGATATCTTACCATCATATGATACCATTTTGAGCTTCAGTATAGATTAATCAGATGCAGAGGATTTCAAAAGAGACCTATCATTAAAACTACACCCTTACTATTATTTCAACAAAAAATCTTATCACAGAAGCATATAATATCATGTCTAACGAATTTAATAACATAACATTTCTTAAGAATAATTAAAGTATTCCTTCCACTCCTAGATAAAAAAAAAGATAAAAAGAAAGCAAATATATTTTCCACCGCTGAGAAAAGCTTTTGCGTTTTACGATCAGCCGTTTGGTCCACGTCAACTGCGCTCGGAGGTTCCCAGTGAAATAATACGAACGTGTTCTGGGATGCATTTTGCATATATTATAAAGAAAGAAGAATATTTTCTTATTAAACTTTTTTATAAAAGATAAAATTGTGTAAGTTATGAGTTATTCTATTAATATACTATTCTACTAATATTATAAATACGAAAGTTTGTATGTTTGTTTGTTGGAGGGAGTCCTCACGCAAAGACTGCTGTACCGATTTTGATGAAATTTGGCACAAACATAGAAGGTAACTTGTATTAACACATTAGGTAGTTTTTATCCCGAAAAATGTTCCTATGGGATGCCATGGGGTGATTTTCCATGTGATCGAAATTTACTCGGGCGAAACCGCGGGGTGCAGCTAGTTATACATATAAATGCGAACGTTTGTATGTTTCTTTGTTACTTCTTCACGCAAAAACTGCTGGACCGATTTTCATAAAATTTGGCACACGCATAAGGGGTGACTTGGACTAACACATATTATATTTTTTATCCCGAAAAAATGTTCCTGTTTTCTATTTTAGACGAAATTTACGCGCGTTAAACCGCGGGGCGCAGCTAGTGATACATAATTGAAGTTCATCTATTTTCATAAAGTGCTTTTAATAAATAAAGAACATTTTTTAAAATATAATAACTAAATGTCGATATCCATTTTTATGAATATCGTCGCCTATAGCATAGAGGTTACACAGATGCGTTGAAAGAAAGAAAGAAAGATTCATTTGTTTGTGATACACAATACATTACCCAATCTACAACTAACTACAAATAATATTGGTTTATAAAAGGTGTTTGTGATTTAAAATCTTTTCCCTCCTTCCTCCTCCTCCTACAATGACCACCGGATATTTAAACACCCCAAGAAATACGACAATGCATCTGCCAGTTTCCATGTCGACTGTTGTATAAGCGGGAGCGGGAAGTATCACCCCTATCGTACCCGCGCACTTCGACTACAGTACAGTGTGGCACTACCACTTATTAATTATCTGTGGGAGAACCGTAGGTTGGTTGGCGCAGGAAACGGAGCCAATGGGAAAATAGTCATTGAATATTTTGGCAAGGCTTATGAAATTTCACTCTCCAGGATATCAGGTTTGATTACGAAATTTGACTTCACCGTAGTATAAATGACATGTCATATGTGTATAGTGAAATTTAAATAAATGTACATTATGTAACCAAAATCCTGTTGTTCCTTTGAAACGTGTATATGTACAGGTATATCATTACTGAAAATCATAGTTTGATAGTATAATCTATTATTGGCCAATTATTAGTTAATTACAACATTGATTAATATCGGCATAACAAAAAAATGTTAAACATATCGATAATTTTCGTACGAACACCTATTGCGGCACAGGGGAGTGTCACGTGACAAGTTCATGACCTAGGGGTCAACGACATCTAGGTAGGATCGTAGACCAATCACGAACGTCTCTGGCGCTAACCAGCAGAGCGTCAATGGCGAACCGCGCGGTTTTTCATTGGATCCAGCTCACGAACTCAGTATATAAATTATAACAAATATGATTATAAGTTAAAACAGAAATTGTTATAAACAATTTCTTTCATTCCTCCATTTAGATAGGTATTAACTCCATTAGCATTCGATCCAATTGTCACCCGATAAATGTTCAAAAATAAAAAAAAAGCCCACGATCCGAGAAATAAAGATATCGTTTATCGCTATTCCTAATATTTCCCTTCCGAGACAATGGGAAATAATCGACGGCGACAGTGGGGTGAGTTTTGTTAAAACAAAAGCGCCCGTAAGATATAGCCTACGTGGCTGCGGGATCTCCTGCAGGAGAATTGGAAAAAGCTTTTATAATCCCGCACGTGGCATACATACTTAAACGTATCGGGACATTCCGAAACGAGAGCAAACGTAATTTTTATTTCTGACTCGCGTCGAATTATGACTCTGTTTTTAAGGCCGCGATTATCATTATACCGTCTTCGAAACGTGACATTATCATCAGTTCTGTTTCCGTTCTTAGATTAATATTTTATTTGTGTATATACAGGGAGGCAAACAAGCTGTCGGAGTCATTTTAATGCCTACCGACGCCCATAGACATCCGCATAGAGGTTATACAGATGCGTTGCCCTCCTTCCTCCAACATCCTCCATAATCCACTGGCTACTTACCTACACACCGCAACCCTGTCGAGGCACAGCTAGCACTCTACGCCAGTAATGTGTAAACGAGAGAACCTCGCAAGTACAGCATCGCATTGAATGACCACTCTTATAAAATACAAATCCATTGGACATATTCATGAGTCATCACTATTTTTAAGATATTTGGAATCTCACTCCTTGTATCCGAATTTCGACTTCGACTACCAACAATAAAGAGGTTTGCCATCCGCTCAATTGTCCCCATCCCTCATTCCCATATACCGATGAGAAGGTAATTCTAGTGGATTACATTCTCATCGGAAAAACAGACGAGCACAGATTTTTTTTTAATAAAATGACCGATGTAGGAGAAAGGAGGATAGGGGGGCCACACATTTGTATAGCCTCTATGTGGATGTCTACATACGTCGG
>LUGF01009541.1:0-10718 GCA_001625245.1 Calycopis cecrops
TATTTTATTTGATTTATATTATATATATTAATGTTTACTCTTTCTTACTCTTTTGGATACATAATATTGTAAATATAGAAAACGCGTTAGACATTAGGATCTATAAAAATACAAATGTTACAAAGTCTGGAGTTGCTCCTAGCACTTCTAGTTCAGTCCGTGTCTTCTACTAGGGGTAGTGCCACTGCTACATTGTAACGAGAAGCTGAATGTTCAATTCAAATAGTTTAGCAAACTTTGAGAATCCAGAGACTTTTTTTCAGCCGAATTGGGCCGGCACAACCGGAGAGGTACCTCTCGCTTGCACGACACTGGCGTGACAGCTGTTGATTGGTCGATATTTACTAACAGCGTTCTTGTCGTTGCATTTATGGATCAGTATTACTTTCACTCTTCCACACATCATGAAAGACATCCATAGAAAGAGATGTGTTGAAAATATGGCAGTTTTGTAAGAGGTAGTGCCACACTGCATGCTTGCAAGCAGTCGAATTGGGCCGGCACGACCGGGGAGGTACCTCCTACTTACACGAGACCGGCGTAAAGTGAAAGCTGTGGTGTCGCGTTTCGTGCGATGTGTAAGTAGCCGGTGGCCCATGGAGGTGGGAGGAGAAAGGAGGACAGCGCATCTGTATAGCCTCTATGCGGATGTTTGTGGGCGTCGGTAGTCATGAAAACGGCTCCGACTGCTCGTTTGCCCTCCTATACCATAAAAAAAAAAAAGAGTGAAGTAACAAGTAAGTAAGAATGACCGCAATGATGATAAAATATGGGGAGTTACATCCGGTCCTGTAGTCTTAAAGCGAGCCATCAGCTGCATTTTTAAAGAAAAATGGAATAGAAGTTATCATTCAAATTCAAAATTCAAATTTGATTTATGTGAAACTTTTAGTATTAAAAAAATAAATATCATATGACATGTTATGCCCATTGAGTTATATATAATAACTCAATGGTTATGCCATTGTAATTACAGTAATGAAAACCAGTTATTAAGTTTTACTTCAGTTGTATGCTCTAAAGCACACACTTTTTTGTCTTTAACTCGAAATTAAGAACATTAACGTAGGGTTGTGGGTAAATACTACTGTTATTAATATACTAATAACTTTAATAGTACTTACTTATATTAATACTAGGTGTAAATGCATCAACAAGAAATGTGCAGCAAACTTTTCGTAGAAATCCGTGTACTGACAGCTTTGTTTTCGTCCTAGAAGATTATGGGGAAAACACTGGAGTTTCCTCCTAGCTTTGACGACTTCCAAAACTACTTACGATTAACGACTGATTCTTTCCCAGTTTTACGCAAATGTTGCTTGGAACATTTCGTTTTTAGGGCTCCGTACCCAAAGGGTAAAAACGGGACCCTATTACTAAGGCTCCGACGTCCGTCCGTCTGTCACCAGGCTGTATCTCATGACCTATGATAGTTAGACAGTAAGTTGAAAGTTTCACAGATGGTGTATTTCTGTTGCCGCTATAACAACAAATACTAAAAAATTAAATAATATGAATATTTAAGGGTATATGATACGGAACCCTTCGTGCGCGAATCCGACTCGCACTTGGCCGGTTTTTTTCGTTGAGTAGTCGAAGGATACGAGTTACTGCATTTTGTCCGCAGTCTGCCAAGTGCCACAATAAACCGTTTCTGTTTTCTTTCTTCTTTTTTTTCTCTCTTCTTAAGTAGGTATGTCTGATTACGAAGCGCATACGAATCTTAGTCTTTGTTAACAATTTGCTCAATTTTTAACTGTTATTAAAAAAATCGGTTGTCTGTAAAGTCGGTTTACTGACGATAGTTGAACGTGACAACGTCTTAAGAAAATACTGATGGAATGGTAGCATTTTTCAAAAGAAAATTTTAATTTCATTTGTTTAATAGATTTGTATGTATACAAGGTGGATACAACCGAGAGGCATTAAATTAAACTACATATTTAGAGTATAATTTCCAGGCTACACAACAAATATCAGATCAATCGGAGCAATAGTTTAGCCACAGGAATTTTCTAAAGTTTTTTCTCACTTCGTACACTCTGTACCATCAGCTGTTCGACCGCGCGGCCGCCTATAGTCCGTCGGGGTCATTCACCCCGTTCGAGGCTTAGCGACCTTACCGAGCGGCCGCGGCGGCGCGTATAAAGAGTGTTTACAAGTTTTCCTTATTTTTTCGCTATTTAACTTGTTTGAAAAAAGTATTTTCGTATACTTGTCGTAAACTTTTTTTTAATGGTCTCCGATTAACAGTAGGTACTTATAGTACATGTGGTTTAATTTAATGCCTTTGGTTTGTATCCACCTTGTATAGAGAAGGAGGTAATTGGAAATCATAATGAAATTGATCAAGTTATATTTATTTATACTTACTCATAAATATAATTATGTCATTTTTTTACAATTTAATAGTTAATTAACTAATATAAATAAACTATAACTCGATAATTATTTCGATTAAATATGTAGTATTTTTTACTCATCGTGAAATAGTTCTGTTAACTGTTCTGTGTTGTTTTAATTTTGTCAATTATAGCATAACCTACAATCGCTGCACTAGCGGACCGATGCTATTTATTTCAATGATGAAAGCTATTGCTATAAACAGTTGACACCACATTTACATGGAACGACTCAGAGCGAGGTAACGCCGCATAGCGAGGTAACGCCGCATAGCGAGGTAACGCCGCATAGCGAGGTAACGCCGCATAGCGAGGTAACGCCGCACGAGTCATGTTTTTGTCGTGCGTACAGCCGGCTCAATCGAATTATAAGACGTTGTCACGTCAAAAGAAACCCTAGATATTTTATAACTCTTTTATATTTTATCAACTTTTTGAAATATGTCATTTCAGAAGAATTCTTCTGATGATTAAATATTTCAAGATTATCTTTTAAAATCAAATACCTTTTAGAATTACAGCACAACCTTTTCTCGAAGGCATAATCCTGTTCATAACAATTATCACGTTAAAATTGTGTAAATGTACACATTTATTTTAATATAGCCGAAAATAACCCGGTTTACTATGATCTAGTTGTGTTTAGTTCCAGATCGCGCCTTCTCGAATTTAACGTCCATCGATCGTAGAATATCCTGATGCATGATTAAAACATGTTATTGTAACATTTCAAATTCTAATAACATTAAAGAGTTAAAAGGTTGGCAACAACACATATCTATACCCTCAAAACACCTTTAGACTCAAGTCTTCGGTGCACCAGATTTGTCTTCGGTCCCGTCGAACTCGTATATGCGTAACTATCGTAATATGAGAATGGGACAATAGAAAGCAGTGAGCACACATACTTCGCCCACAGTTGTGTACAGCGCCGGATCTAGGGGGAGGCTAGGGGGGGCTATAGCCCCGGGCCCCGCGAGTCAAGGGGGCCCCATGTGTCAAGAAAACTAATTTTCAGATATTAAAAGTAATAAAAAATATACCTAAGTATATTAAATCAGATTTCAAATTCAACAAGGACAAATTATTACAATAACTATTTATTATTATTCAATATTAAATGTACGAGAATTTGTGAGAAAAAAAGGCATTACATCTCAACCATTAAATGCATAAAAAGTAATATATCACAACATTAGCCATTGCTATTCAAAATTTTTAAATTAAATTTATTTTATAGTACTTTTTGAAGTCTATTTTTTAAATAAATTACTTATGTTAATATTACTTAAATGGTTAATAAGTGATTTGTTAAAAGTGCATTCGGCAGCGGCAAAGAAAAAAATACCATTTGAAGACTTCAAGCGAAGGAATTTTGATCTGATGAAAGATACAAATAACAATTCTAGATCCTAGAATGTAACGACACTCTATATACCAGGGTAATTATTATCGTTACAACAAGAAGCCTTTTTACCTTGCCAATTTCACCCAAATGGATCTTCCATTTGAATAAAATTGGCAAAATAAACAAAATAAAAAAGCTTCCTAGCTCCCTAAAAACCTAACAAAAGCCAATTCTACCAACGTTTGTATTCCCTCACACCTACAACCTGGAAATCTTTAACTCGAGGGTGAATATGTACCTTCTAGTCATACGTGCCCCATCGTCGGCCAAGTCTACACTTTCCACCAGGTGAGACAGTGACCAAACGCAAGCCTATCTAGTATAAAAAACTGGTATATGCAAAGGACCCAGAAGCATCATATTATTCGTTAATCCCTGGCACCCTTAGGTACCTACCTCTATCTTACAAGCTGCTGCTTTACCTCAACGCTTAACCTTACATAGCACAACAGACGTTCTCTAAGTTATTGTGGTAGCTTTGAGATTCTCTTTCTTTTTGGACCTTGTTTTTTGACGCAAATGATGCAGGGAAGTACATTTAGGTATGATACCTAGGAGCCCGGGTGGCCCCTAGGCCAATGTCGGACTCGACATCTGGGAGTGCAATATCGACTAAACCCCTGCGGGTGCAGGCGGCTATAATTGGAGGGTCCCGAACCTAAAAAGGTCTCTGAAAGGGCCAGATTTATCCTCCTTGGAGACGGTCCGGCTGCCATTGAAAAGTCTCTACTACGACGTCCGAACTATATGGGGTCAGATTGCCAACCTGCCCCTAGGCCCCTGTAACCAATGTCCAAATCAGACCCGCTAATCATTCCAATCCACGCCACCCTCTGCTGATTCAGAGGGACGAGGGAGTACACCGAGTCAAGCTGCTCTTTGTCTGGCCTCTCCCACCAAGTCTGTCCGGTATAACTGGTCCTGCCCTGCATACCCTCACGGATCATAGAGAAAAGCCACGCAAGCCTACCAACCACGACAAGGTGGCAGCATCTTCTGGCGAGTTCCATTCGGACGTGAATTAATGCTGCGGAAACGAAGAGAAGTCCAATACCGCATCATCTGATTGCTATGATTTTTCGTCGGGCAGCTTGGGGTCGAAAGTGGTACCGATCTCTCTCTCTCGATTGAAAGACATGCACCCCCATATGAGAGAGATTATAATAACTAATTTACCTATTATTATAACGGTCAAACGTCCCGACAGCTCCATCCCCCCCGTCTTTGAAATCGATAGTAGGTAGCTCGCGCGCGGTAACAAAATGGCCTTGGCGTTGATATGATCTTTTTCTCCTGGAGAAATCATTGTCGGGATCGTTATTAGAAGTTTTGCATTGTCGCCATTCTCCAAAATTTCCAAAATTTTCAAAAAAAAAAACTTCTTAGCAAAATACAGTAGTATCAAAAGCTGTTGACGAGTTTGTATCTTTCTGTATTTCAAAAAGGGCAACACAAAATTACTACTGCGCAGGCACGGAAGCATTGCTGACATAGGTGCATATTTTTATTAACATGTTACATTACTTTGATAAACAAACACAACTTGTGGAATAAATAGTAGTATCTATCTACTTGTGGCTGTTTGTGTAAAGCTACTGAAATCTAAAATTATTTCTCGATATCACTTAATTTCAATCACATAATTATTGCAAATTACCGGAATGTAATGCTGAAATACTTCAGGAATACGTGAAAACTTATAAAAATACATACAGTATAGTTGTGGGCATTAATAATATGCATTTTTTTTGGTTACTCAAAGTACAAGTAATTATACTATTCATTTTATGATATTATACTATGACGATAATTTTTGTGTCCATTAGGGGCCCTTTTTTTACCCCCAGCCCCGGGCCCCGCCAGAGCTTAATCCGGCGCTGGTTGTGTACTACAATAATATTCATTCATTCAAAATTTGATCCACAAACTTGACTCGTATCTATATCTTATTATTATTTGTATAAATATTATAAAATGCCGAGCGCGCTTTGATTTTAAACGAACCAGGCGTTCCCCTCTGTCAAAGGTAAAAAGACCACTGGTCTATTTCGGAGACGCATGTAATTAATTTGCCTTTGTTGTAGTGTGAGATATGGCGATCGTTACCTTGTCGGTTGTTACTTGTTACATTTAGCTTCTTGTTACAATGCAGCATTGGCACTACCCCTAGTAGTAGACACGGACTGAACTAGAAGTGCTAGGAGCAACTCCAGACTTTATAACATTTGTATTTTTATAGATCCTAATATCTAACACGTTTTCCATATTTACAATATGTTTAAAAAAGAGTAAGAAAAAGACATATTTATATTCACTTTTTTATTGTTTTATTTAAACATTATCGAAATGGGGTAATGGTCATATGCAATTAATTTGTCACTTTTACTTGCGCTTTGCGTTGCCATTTGTTCCTGAAGCACCGTTTGAGCCGCCAACTGATCCGTCGAAGCTACCACCTTCGGCGTCGCCGCTCGCACTTCCTCCTGCACTGTAACCGTTGGTGTCACCATCCCCTGCAGCTGAAATAAACAATATGGTAGGTATTAGGGAGCAAGGAGGGCAGCCCATCTGTGTAGCCTCTATGCGGATATCTATGTGCGCCGGTAGTCTTCAAAATGGCTCCGACTGCCCGACTATATTATAATAAAAAAATTAAAACAAGAGAGGTTTAGAAAGCTTTTAATGGCCTTGCCTAGAAACATTTTATAAAATATTTTCCACTCTTTCAGAATCTTTTTATTTCTTAGCAGTTTTCGACATATAGGTAACATTTGATATTTTTAACTACGGTGTAACTTTATAACATTCTAGACGACATTCCGAATGAGTTATTTATTTTTAGAGCGGCATCAAGAAGAAATATCAATTTAAAGAATATATTTTACAAAACTATTTCTGCTGTCACGTTTCTTACCTGCAGCAGTCGCAGCGAAGGCGATGAGTACCAGAAGAAATATCTGTAACAAGTAACAACGCCATACAAATAAACGAAACTGTATTTTTTTTATAAGTAAATACTCAAAAACTACTAAGATTTCACAGCGACTACTCGCACTGTTATTTCTTTAACTAAAAAGTTATTAAAATACCTTTTACGATTTTCTTACCTTTTATTTATATTACATCCACAAGAGTTTCTTAGTTAAGTATCTACGTCAAGTAACAGCTAAGCAACTTTCAAGCTAAGAAAGCCATGCTTAGGTATAAACAGTTAGATAAATAATTTGAATAAGAAGTAAATAATGTAAGAAGTAGTATGTAGGCACTTCGTGGTAGATACGTCGCGCGTTCGTAAACAATGTCAATCTATACAGACCATTATGAAAATCAAATATATAATTTTAATTACTACACTGCTTTTGCTTTAAAAGGTTACAAATTAAAATAGTTAAGTACTCACCATAGTTTTCGACATATTGTTTCTATACGATATCTACTGATGCAAGTGATGGTTTGAAGGTGGCATTTTTGCCTTTTATACAAATTCAATTAGCCTATCTGTAGGCACAAATAATGATTAACATAATAATAGTTATAGATAACCCGTGCAAATTACGTATTAGATACATTTTGTAATTTGTTTTTACTTCTTTTTTAAAACTAGATCCGCCACGCAGTTTCTCACGCTTGAGTTTCCATTCTCTGGATCAATCTTTATCTACTACTAGTGGAAGTCCGTAACTTCGTTTACGTGAATTCGTATTTTTTTCGCAGTCGGGTAAAAAGTAAAAAGTAGCCTATAGTCTTCCTCGCCAAATGGGCTAACTAATACTGAAAGAATTTTTCGGATCGGCCCAGTAGTTCCAGAGATTAGCGCGTTCAAACAAACAAACTCTTCAGCTTCATATTATTAGTATAGATTACTTTATTAGTAGATGTAGATGTTTATCTATATAAACATCTACATCAATCATCCTCATCATACCTCATCATCATTATCAACTAGATATTTCCACTGTTGGTTACGATCTCGAGCCACCATCCTGCAGCCAATATGTCAGTATGCCGATTAACGGGTACAGTGCCGTCGAGGATTCCGTCTTCAGTTGCTGGGCTGCCACTCGATACACACTCACATTGCCACTTGACCGGTTACTTGGACTAGCTGGTTAGCTTTTTGAGCCTCGTCTGGTTCTCTTGTGGATTTACAATTTTTTTCATTTACCAAAAAAATTATTAATAGGCCACTTTTTTTTTTTTTTTTTTTATGGTATAAGGGGGCAAACGAGCAGTTGTAGCCATTTTCATGACTACCGACGCCCATAGACATCTGCATAGAGACATACAGATGCGCTGCCCCCCTTTCTCCTCCCATCTCCATGGGCCACCGGCTACTTACACTTACTTATACACAAGGCGTATTCGGCGACAAATTCAATTAGCCTATCTGTAGGCACAAATAATGATTAACATAATAATAGTTATAGATAACCCGTGCAAATTACGTATTACCTAAGTAGATACATTTTGTAATTTGTTTTTACTTCTTTTTAGGGTTCCGTATCTCAAAGAGAAAAAACGGAACCCTTATAGGATCGCTTTGTTGTCCGTCTGTCTGTACGTCTGTCAAGACCTTTTTCTCTAAAATGCGTGAAGGGATTAAGCTGAAATTTTTGTCAAATACGGAGGTCAGTAACGTCTCGATGCCTTGAAAAAATCACACTTCTAAATTAACGCAATAAAAAGTTATAGCCATTTATGCACAAATTTTGTATGAAAACGCACTTTTTCGAAAATTTATAGGGTACTTCCCGTTGAGCTAGAATTCTGAAATTCGGCAAGAAGTATACATATAGGATACATATAGGATACCTTACAGTATACATATAGGAATAAATCCAAAAATATGTAAATACAATTTATATCACTGGAAAAATCATTACCAACTTATGCATATAGTTCGTTTCATACTAAATGTATGCAAGCACCCGCATATATGTTTGTCAACTTAAGGGGCAGTCGTAAAGTTACAATAATTGAAAACCATGCATTACGCTTGGATTACGGAACCCTCGGTGTGCGAGTCGGACTCGCACTTGGCCGGTTTTTTAAAACTAGATCCGCCACGCAGTTTCTCACGCTTGAGTTTCCATTCTCTGGCAGTATCAATCTTTATCACTTACTAGTGGAAGCCCGTAACTTCGTTTACGTGAATTCGTATTTTTTTCACAGTCGGTTAAAAAGTAAAAAGTAGCCTATAGTCTTCCTCGCCAAATGGACTAACTAATACTGAAATAATTTTTCGGATCGGCCCAGTAGTTCCAGAGATTAGCGCGTTCAAACAAACGAACTCTTCAGCTTTATATTATTAGTATAGATTACTTTATTAGTAGATGTAGATGTTTATCTATATAAACATCTACATCAATCATCCTCATCATACCTCATCATCATCATCAACTAGATATTTCCACTGTTGGTTACGATCTCGAGCCACCATCCTGCAGTCAATATGTCAGTATGCCGATTAACGGGTACAGTGCCGTCGAGGATTCCGTCTTCAGTTGCTGGGCTGCCACTCGATACACACTCACATTGCCACTTGACTGGTTACTTGGACTAGCTGGTTAGCTTTTTGAGCCTCGTCTGGTTCTCTTGTGGATTTACAATTTTTTTCATTTACCAAAATAATTATTAATAGGCCACTTACTTATACACAAGGCGTATCAGCTTTCAGCAACTCAACCATCCAATAATACTATCTCCCATAATGCTTTGAGAGTAACTTTACACATCACGTTTTTTTTTTATACCACGATGGTGGCAAAAAAAGCATACGGCCAACCTGATGTTACGTGGTTACCGTAGCCTACGGACGCTTGCAACACCAGGGGCATCACGTGCGCATTGCCGACCCTTTAAGAACCTATTGACTTCCCTCTTGAAGAACCCCATATTGTAGCCCTCTGGGAAAACCTCGGCAGGGAGTTCATTCCACAATCGGAGGGTCCGCGGGAGGAAACGTTAGCCTAACCCCGCGCTAAGTACCGTGGACTTGTATTACGGGTACTAGACAACGGTAATATATTTAATATGTTTTATAAATTTAAGAAATATATATTTAAGATTTTTATTATAGAAATACATGTAATACATAGATACACATCCATGATCCAGGCGGGATTCGAACCCGCGCCCCCTGGCGCATCATGCTCCGCATCCGAGCCCTGTGCCACTGCGCCAGCCTGGTCGTCAAACGTCAGTAACGACAACCTTACTGTTGACAATCAGCAGTTCATGCAATGCATCTTAGTGTTAATAATCGTCAGATATTGCCAGCAATCTGAGAAAGTAACTGACTACGAGGGGTGACCGTGAAGTATCTACATCCGCTTTTTTTTTTTTTTTTATGGTATAGGAGGGCAAACGAGCAGTCGGAGCCATTTTCATGACTACCGACGCCCACAAACATCCGCATAGAGGCTATACAGATGCGCTGCCCTCCTTTCTCCTCCCACCTCCATGGGCTACCGGCTACTTACACACCGCACGAAACGCGACAGCGCAGCTGTCACTTTACGCCGGTCTCGTGTAAGCGAGAGGTACCTCCCCGGTCGTGCCGGCCCAA
This sequence comes from Calycopis cecrops, assembly GCA_001625245.1. Lineage (NCBI taxonomy): Eukaryota > Metazoa > Arthropoda > Insecta > Lepidoptera > Lycaenidae > Calycopis > Calycopis cecrops. Next base: position 10,379 of record LUGF01009541.1, read on the forward strand.
TTCGACTGCATGCAAGCATGCAGTGTGGCACTACCTCTTACTGTGGCACTACCTCTTACCTTTTTTGGGATATCATATCAAAACATGGATGTCGCAATATTTTACAGTCGGTGAACAAGAATAGATTGACGCCGTCAAACTGTCTGTTATTTGACCACCATGCCCTGCATGACTACTCTATTCTCTATAGTCTATATAGATGGGCGGAACATTCTGGGCTGATCAGCCGAGTGTACAGATGCGCCCAGCAAGCTGAGCAATCTTATTCCGATCAAAATTGTTCGTTTCAGTAAAAGTACTTCCCTGGTCTGCGCTTGACTCTGGTATGAAATACGAATGT
>LUGF01009541.1:12127-25922 GCA_001625245.1 Calycopis cecrops
GAGCCCTGTGCCACTGCGCCAGCCTGGTCGTCAAACGTCAGTAACGACAACCTTACTGTGGACAATCAGCAGTTCATGCAATCCATCTTAGTGTTAATAATCGTCAGATATTGCCAGCAATCTGAATAAGTAACTGACTACGAGGGGTGACCGTGAAGTATCTACATCCGCTTTTTTTGGGATATCATATCAAAACATGGATGTCGCAATATTTTACAGTCGGTGAACAAGAATAGATTGACACCGTCAAACTGTCTGTTATTTGACCACCATGCCCTGCATGACTACTCTATTCTCTATAGTCTATATAGATGGGCGGAACATTCTGGGCTGACCAGCCGAGTGTACAGATGCGCCCAGCAAGCTGAGCAATCTTATTCCGATCAAAATTGTTCGTTTCAGTAAAAGTACTTCCCTGGTCTGCGCTTGACTCTGGTATGAAATACGAATGTGTACCCGCGCATGTATTTTCCGGTTAAACTGCTGTTTTATGTCCGTATTCACAAATTGTTTGAACTTCAGCCTAAGCCGGTGAAATTGGGAGATGAAGTTTAATAAATATGTAACGCGGGTGAAAACGCGGGGCATAGCTTGTTATAAATAATGGATAACACACATTATTAAAAACGCGTTGTTTATCGAAATTTTCCGCGTGAATTAATTCGAGTCAGTGTGGAAGATAAGCGTACACGCAAGTCAATATTTCTATAGGTAAGGTAGGTACTTTACCAGAAACTTTTTTTTTTTTTTTGTTTTCGCAGGGGAATGCATTTACGCACGATACCCGGGAGCCTGGGTGGCTCTGAAAGCGGGCCTGTGTCGGGCTCGGCGTTTGGTTCGCCCCTACCGACTAAACCCCTGCGGGTGCCTTCAGCCGCTATGATTGGAGGGCCCCGGATCTAAAAGCAACAGGGCGCCTCCAGCGACAGGCTGGCCTCGGTGAGAAGACCAGACTCTTCCTCCTTAGGGACTGTCCGGCTGCCTTTCAACTGTCCCTTACTCCACGATGGAACCGTGCAATGGGGTCAGGTTCCCATCCTAACCCCTGGTCCCAATGCTCCAACGGAGCACACCACGCCGGTCGTCCGAATCCACGCCGCCATCTGCTGATTCAGAGGGACGGGTGGAGGACTTCCGGCACTGCCTCGTCCCATCCGCGGGGAGGCGGACCAACCATCAAACGGCCGCAGAGGACAGGGAGGACGGCAACGACACACCGCATCTCCTCTTCCTCTGCGGCTCCACCGCCAACGGATCTGACGGTGCGCCCCCGTTCGGTCGCGGGAGATAGGGTGCACGGCAACGACACACCGAGACACCTCTCCTCCCGCGACCCCACCTCCATGGACGGCATGCGTCCAATGGACGCATCCAGAGCGGGCTAGCGAAGCCCACTCGACGCGTCCCCACTCGGGATCCCTCTTGGTTCACCGTGGGTGTCCAAGCCACGGCTACTAAGCCCCCTCACCACGACAAGGTGGAGATCCGTCGAGGGGGACTTTACCAGAAACCTGTACCTATTTTAGAACCTTACATTTGACTCATCGCTCATGCTCGGGCGGAATGGGAAGCAGTTGAAACCTTGTATTATTGCTTTAAGCGCGTAATTGCCAAGCGTGGTCCAGGCGCTGCAAGTGCCTATTTCACAAAGGACTGCTCCGCAGAATCAGAACCGGCGAGATCGTGGCCCAAGGATGGGGAGCAGTAAGGAAAATAATGTAAATTTTCAACAGATGGCGTAGCAACGCGTGTAGGGTAGAGTTAGCATACAATATAATTATAATACCTATTTGGGAAAAAAGTAGAAATAGTGAAGGGTAGACTTTCGTCGAGTATAACACAAAATGTAATATAAAAAAAAATTAATAAATTAATCTATGCTTGCGTTCGTGGACTTAAGTGAGCCAGACATTTGACATACTATTTAATAAAGTTGATTCTTAATGGAATGCTTGGAAGGTATCGCTTTCAATTGATAAGGATTACCTAACACCGCCCATACGCCTTAACGTTTATTTAAATAAAGTAGCTTTATTTAAGACTAGCTTCCGCACGCGGCTTCGCCCGCGTGGATTTCGGACATGAAAAATGATTCAAAATTTTAACTTATTACGAGTATGTTATTCTGATATGAAAGCTATATTACTGTAGTTTCATGAAAATCCGTTCAGTAGTTTTTGTGTGAAAGAGTAACAAACATTCTTACAAACTTTCGCATTTATAATATTAGTAGGAAGTAGGATAATTAAAATGTAATTAATTTTGAACATGAGTGAATTATTAGGGTAGGCATGTATAAAAACGATTTTTGGCTGATGAAATTTTATAGGTTAGCCATATTAAATGGTGCCAATTTTAAATAGCTTTGGGTTCTTGTCAATTTACTTTATGAGTACTACATGAGGTATAACAAAACCTCATGTATCATAATGTAACAATTTCCTGTTTAATGCCATTTATGATTACATCATATATGTAGTTTTAAAGTGATCAGAAGACAAGCTTACAGGTTTCGCATGCATAATGATTCTGTGAACCACTGTAAACTGAATGATTTTAGGGGTCTATTTTTCTTTAAGAAAATCCTTTACATGTCACTATCATTATAGTAGGATAGGTTATTGAGAAACGATTCGAAAATGTAAAGTTATATTCATTTATTTATAAGCCTGGCTTAACGTGTTACCGGATACCTAAATATAGCTTTTGATGTCTGGGAGATATAATGATCGTTTTGCTAACACCAATGAATTCTTAAGGCTCAGGCTTAATTGCTAACGCTAACCCTACAGCAACTTTAAGTGTATTAACGTGCAATTAACCCTTTAGGGTACTAACAGTTTCACTGTTAAGTCTTATGGATCTATAGAAATGGATGGGTGGTATAAGGTAATTAAATAACTCTATTTATGATCATCAGCCGGTAGCAACGGTTAGTAGCTACGTTATAATTGCTTTTAATGCCTATTGCTTCTTATAGCTATAATAGTAAGTTATATATGGTTCCCCACTAACTCTACGCTAACAATTTACTTAATAATAGATTTCTTTGTTACTATTATCCACCTTGAAGGTTTAACTGTCAATCCCTAACACCATTACAGAGTTAAATGTTATTATGAGAGCTCTTGTAGACTATTTATAAACCCGTAAGGCCTAAAATAAGCTTGCCAAAATTTTTGTTGGGATCCGACTGCATTTCTTCATTATTTACCTGCGCTTGAGTGTCTACTGGGCCACTCGATTCTGACATTTGCAATTCTTCGTGACCTGCTTGCTCTTTACGGTCTGCTTCGTCAGACGATACTGACGTTCGCATTTCTTCATTATCTGCTCGCTCTTCACGATCTGCTTTGTCATACAATCCTGATATTCGCATTTCTTCATTATCTTCTCGCGCTTCGCAGTCAGGGTTATTCGATCCCGGTATGCATAATTCTTCATAACCTGCACGCTCTTCACGGTCTGCTTCGTCATACAATCCTAATATTCGCATTTCTTCATTATCTCCACGCGCTTCGCAGTCTGCTTTATTCGATCCCGGTATGCATAGTTCTTCATAACCTGCTCGCTCTTCACGGTACGCTTCGTCATACGAGCCTAACATTCGCATTTCTTCATTATCTTCTCGCGCTTCGCAGTCAGGGTTATTCGATCCCGGTATGCATAATTCTTCATAACCTGCTCGTTCGTCACGGTCTGCTTCGTCATACGAGCCTAACATTCGCATTTCTTCATTATCTACTCGCGCTTCGCAGTCTGGGTTATTCGATCCCGGTATGCATAATTCTTCATAAGCTGCTCGCGGCTCATGGTCTGCTTCGTCATACGAGCCTAACATTCGCATTTCTTCATTATCTTCTCGCGCTTCGCAGTCTGGGTTATTCGATCCCGGTATGCATAATTCTTCATAAACTGCTCTCGCTTGACGGTCTTCTGCGCCACTCATTACTGAATCACCCTCTGTGTCGCCGACTGCTCTTTCCATGCTTATACTATCGATATTACCATCATCGCTGACAGCTGAAATGAATAGTAGTACTTAGTATTAAGAAGTTTTATCGGTTTATGGTCTTGCCTTGAAGTAGATTATTTCGAACGGAATTTAATTGTTTTTCTACAACTGATTTTGTTAAAATATTTGAATCAAACTTCACACTTAAGCCGCATTAGGAGAAGTCCATTAAATACGTAAGGAGTTTTGGAAAATATTCGACCTCCTCATGATCTTTGGTGCGCTATAGCAAAATGTTATATTTACATTATGACGTAATTCCGAATGAAAATATTAACACCGATTTTAATTATTTCACTAGACCAGCCGCAAGTATGCTATCACATTTTTTGCTGAGTGGCTATTCATTCGCTCACTGGTGAGGGAAAGAAAAGGACTTTTTATTTTATTTTGGGAACACAAGCAGTTGTCATATAGTCCATATAGATAAATTGATAATTAAACTCGTAAACCAACGACAACACATTTGTATTATAATGGTGCTTATACTATGATTTAGCTTAATTCATAGTGTATTTAATTTATCTATTTATTTCTTTTCTTTGGATATCACTGCTTTAGATGTAGAATCGATAGTTATGTTCAGTTAGACTTTAATTTCATTCAAGTGTTTCTACAACATAATATCATGTATTTACCTGGAGCAGTGGCAGCAACAGCGAAAAGCGCAATAAGACATATCTGTAACACATCATCCAAATAAATGAAACTGTATTTTAGTAGTATATTATACACGCCTAAAAGGTTAGACCGTGAGCACTCACACTAGTCTCGTTATTTTAATAAAAAAGGCGTTTAAAAAAATCTTAATAAAGTTTTTAATACTTGTCTAAAACAGTTTATTAGTGCCCACATATAAAGTCAGAATAGTTATATGTGTATACTCTTATATCTTAGATACCTCGTAAAAATATATTTCAACCCATATCTACACATTAATAAACATACCTATACAGTTTTAAGTAGACACACCTCTTTTGCTTAAAGATTTAAAAAATAAAAATACTTAATTACTCACTATAATTTTCGACATTGTAGTCGCTATAAGATATTAATGTAATTAATTATGGTTCGAAGACATTAGTGCCTTTTATACAAACTCCAATCTATCTATAGGTACAAGTGATGAATCACATGATACAAGTTGTAGATAAACTGCGACGATTACATATTACATTTTGTTTTATTTTTACTTTATTGTTTTAAAACACCTCACGCACATGTTTCTCATACACGTCGTTTCTTCTTTTTAACTTATCTTTAATTAAAAAACATCTACATCTATTTACCTCATCATCGTGTCATCGTCATCCTATTGAAATATTGCGTCTGTCCTTGGATGTAATCGTGTATAAAGATCTATCTTTATTCCACCACATAACAAAAGCTAATGTCGATCCATAAATCTAATGACAAGAACGCAGAGTCTTGTCTGCGCACACACTTGTGCACTATAATATACCCTGAGGTACTATTTACTCTATAGTCTATACTCTATAGCAGTTATTCTCAACCACTCTGCCGCGGCACTTTTGTGTGCCGGCAAATTCCAAAAGTGTGCCGCCAAATTTTGCAAATATATTAATGTTAATATTATTGAATTATATCATTTAAAAAGAAAAATATTTAAAAAGTTATTATTGTAGTATTTCGTATATATAAAATTTTTGTCATAAACTATTTATGCAGTGTGTTGTAGTAAGTAAATAATTTTTATCTTTTTCTTTGTGTGCCGCCAAATTTTGAACATGTTAAATATGTGCCGCAACAAAAAAAAGGTTGAGAATCACTGGTCTATAGAGATGCGCGTGATAGATATATATAATATAGCTATCTCGATGTATAATATGAATATGATAGATATATATAATATACTTATCTCGATGTATAATATGAATATTTGTAAATAAGAACAATATAATTAATATATAAGTTCAGACTATCGTATGATCGGTCGTATGATGTGATATTTAAAGATAAGACCATTGTATTTAAAATGGGTAAGTCTAAACAATGGAGATGATGCACCTGCACGATACCTGCACTATCGTATGATCTATCGTATGATGTCCAAACAATGTATTTACCTACAGTAGCACCACCGACTATCTATATTGTATTTGTTAATTATCTGTTATTGCTAAGCCAAACTATATAGGAGTGGAGTAAGGGTGTAGTCAGTCAGTCACTGTTTGGCAAGTAAGGTGATCAGACCTAAGACTGTCTTGACACCTGTTTATTCACGTTGGCACCGAGATGCTGTCGGTCTGTGGTGATGCTGTCTGTCAGAATCAGTGTGAATCTGGTGCACCTAACAAAGCTAAGTATATTTGTTTATACAAATGATAATTGCTGAATATCACATTGTCACAGTACTTTGCAAGTATTTAACTATAATTTGATAATGTTAATATCGATGGTAAAATACTATGTTGTGCGGTATAGCTATAATATTAAATTGTGATATTCTGTGCTACATTATATCAGAATAATGTTAAATAAGATTACCATGCTTAATAAAGAATGTACTTTGTATAATCTGACGACTACAAAGTACATTACAATTATGTATCTTCTTAATATTGTTATATTACTTTTGCTTGGATGTTTAGATTGTTAATAATATCATAATTAAGGGATTATGATATCCTTTTTACCTGTTGTAACTTTTGATTACTTAAATTGTATATTTGATATTAAGCACACTCACATGGTGGTGTGTGCCTAGCTACTTTATTGGGTGCCCGCCAGTTTTCTTACCAGTTCTTTCTGGTCAGGGCTAGGGTTGGAACTGGTGGTAAAGTTTGAGATATATTAAAAGTAAAGATCAGTTGCTTAACATGGCATTTTTATTAAAACCTTTTAGAACTACTGAGTTGTATCTTTTATAAAAGCCATATATACTTAACCCTGACAATATATATATAACGCCTATACATATAAGTTTATAACACGCGCAGTTGTCTAAATTCTTCCAAGAACTTTTTATTGTTTAACCACCAAAGAGAAGCATGCGCCTTTTGCGATGATAGGCTACAAAATGGAGGTAGGGAAAAAAGTATGTGGCGATACCTGATAGTGTCTCTCCTCTACAGAACAGCTCTTAACCTGAACTGCTATGAAACATGCGAGATTTTATAACAATGAATTGAGAGAGAGGATAGGTATGAAAGGTGTCGGTGTAAAAATGAGAAAAGGTATGCTCCGTTGGTTCGGAGCTATAGAAAGAATGGCAGATGGAAGGTTAGCAAAACAGATACACAAAGATAATATGGACGGATGTAGGTTTAAAACTGGCGTACCGTGATCAGATTGATCAAGTACATACGAACGCGGTGTCAAGAGTCTTCGCAACCGACGTATGTGTGCGTATCGATGTGGAGGAAGCTAGGCAAGTGTATAAGGATCATGATATTATGTGGCACTCGGTACCATCTAGTCACCCCGTTTGGAAACTGGCATGAAAATGTGTTGTCGTGTTTCTGTAGAATATATTGTTTCCAAAGGAGGAAGAGAAAGAAATATTTACGTTCACTTTTTTATTTAGATAAGCATAAACATAATAACATAATGTTAATAATATAGTCTTTGATATAATGTTATTTTTTTATGTTTTATTCCCTTGAGCTTGTACTTCAGTGCCTTCTTTGTTTGTATTGGGTTGCACCCTTAAAATTCCGTCTGTTCCGCCGATATTTCCAAAGATGCCGCCCCCACTACCGCTGCTCAGGTGTACATTGATACCGTTGTTACCATCAGCTGAAATAAAGTGCTAGTATTAGGAGATTTTATCCGTTGTTCCTACCTAGTGCTCCTTAGTAGCTGTAGGTTTATGTTGATAAAAAATGTAATCATGCTTTGTACCTGCGGCTACAACGAGTGGCAACCTCGCACGGAATAAATGACCCCGGCCACCCTTAGTCAGCCGGGCTCGCTCAGCTGACGATACAGCGTGATAAACGACAGAATAAAGAACAGTGACGTAGCTGTCAGTTGTATAGTTTAGCCGGTTTTACCAATTTGCCAATATATTAAGAAAGAAAGAAAGATTTTTATTGGTAACAATAACAATTATCAACATCACAAATAAACACATTAATATAATAAACAAACAAACTTGATAATGGTACTGGTACCAATAGAGGTGGTCACTCAGCAATTGTCATACCATTATTAAATAATAATATGACGCCGATTACAATTTTCCTTTACCCCGGGAACTTTGTCATTGATGCTGCTGATGTGAACCTAAAGGTAGGTAGAGTAGGTTAAGGAGATTGAGACTCGGAAGAAATCTAATCAAAATAAGTGAATAAAGCTCGAAAGGGTAACAATAATTGCTCATGTTCTTAAAAAAATGTATAAATAAGTTTGAGATATTATTACTATGTAGATGCAAAAACTGGGTAAATGTTAGGTAGGTTGAAAATGATACCTATTCTATACATATAAATAAACTTAAGTACTTTTATCAAGTGCCGTGTGTTATTTTTACAATTCTAATACCTAAAAAAACATTTTTAAACTTTTGTCAGTCTGTCCGTTTATAGGAGGATAAGCTCCAGAATGACTGAACTGATTTGACTGAAACTTTCAGAGGCAGATTTCATTGGATTTCTAAAACTAACAATCTGACTATTCGAAGACGATGCCGGAGTCGGTCACAAAAAAACAAATATTAATTTAGTCTAGCCTCTTGCAAAAGTCTTAAAAAAGAGCTTTAACTTGAACTGCAATGAGAAACGTAGATGCTACTTACACTTATCAAACTGCAAAATCGCTTAATGCGTGAAACCCTTTAGATCAGGGTTTCTTAAAGTGGGGTCCGTGGAGTATGTCTCTGGGGTCCGCGGCAGCTCATTAATCATTTATAATTTAACATTCTTGTATACTTATCTACAGTGAATTTTAATATAATCCATATACCTATCCATCATTCATTTTGCTAGTTTGGTACCGTTACGTACCTACGCGTAGGTACAAATAGTATAGCTAGTGTAGGTACCTTACTTACTTATTTACTTAACTATGTGTGATTCTTTTTTCAGTTATAACTGACCTGAGAATGTGCAGTTGTGTACCTATGTAGGTAATACTAATATTCGGAATAGTCCCTTTAGGTATCACTCACTGCTTTAGACAAAGTTACTTGAGTTGTGTTCATCTGGACTTAAATATTCTTTTGGTGTTTTTAAAAAACAATATTTTGTCACCTCGAGCCGCTGCAGCAACAGCTAGAAGTGCCACAAGCGTAGACAGAGTAGTTTCCTCTGTCTACGATCACAAGCAATATCTGTAACAATGTCATTCAAATAATGAATATGTTATTCTTTTGCGGAAATGCTACAGAATTGATTTGGTCGAAACCTTATAATATAGGTACATAAAAAAAAATATTTTATCCTGAAAAAAATAATAAGATACACGTGTAATAATTTATAATTTCGGCAGACGGTGAAAGATCTCTTTTAAATATTTACAAATAACAATAGGTACTCACCAGAATTTTCGACATTGTATCTCAATAAGATATTAATGCAATTTATGATATTTTAAGTGCGGTGTTGGTGCCTTTTATACAAATACCAAACTGACTGTAGGTATTAGTGAGTATTTCTAGTTATTGATATACTTGGTACAGGATAAACTTTGGAAAAAATATTTTGTAATCTCTTTTTCCTTTCTCTTTTCATATTCTCGTGTCCCCTCGGTATCACTAGTCTAAAACCGATACGAAAGGAGCCTTTTTGGAGATAAAAAGTAAATACCAAAAATCGGTTTAATAGTTTTTGCGGACAAGCTTACAAACTTTCCCATTGTAATTAGTAATAAAATGTTAGTAGGATATATTACACTTCTTGTAAGTGTTTCCAACAAAAGGGGACACCTGTTGTGGAATGGGTTACTTTAGTGGTATTCTAATACAAAAGCGAAATATGTCTAGGAGCCACCCGGGCTCCCAGGTGTCATACGTGTTTTAAATTATTTATCAAGAATGCATTAGCTATCTTTTATATTATGCATATAGTTCAGCTATCATGTAATGCTTTAAATTCACGATAGCTTACTATTTAACGTATTTACGACTCTGTAATATTATCGGAATATGTTGAAAATCTTGTTGAAAATTGCACGACCATTTTTATATATTTTTTTTAATAAAATAATAAAAAATAAATCATAGTGGTCGCTAATGTTCTAATATGCTTAATAGACCATAAGTAAATAAATAAAAGAATATCAAATCTTGCATAATTTACAGAACAAGCTAAAAAATTAAATAGCAAATAGAATTTTTGTTTGTTTAAATTATACTTTGGAGTTTGGACACTAACATGCTTATTTATTTATTTAACAGTTTATGTACCTACATAAAACATTTTAAAAAACTAAATTTATTGTTTATTGATATTTAAAATTTGACAAACATAAATATAATCCGACTGTTTTATATGTATGCATTGCATTATCAACAAAATTTTAAGAAACCTTCCTCTTAAAACTCGTCGAATCGTGCAGGGTGTTGTAGGGAACATAGAAATCATACATAGGGACATACATACAAACATACATAGTTAGACACATACTTACATACATACAATCGAAAAACATTACATCGCGTACCTACAGAGAACGCGACATCGTGTGTACCATTGAGTTATTATTACTACGTACATAACTCAATGGTGTGTACACGTCCCGACACTAATTCGTCAATTAAGTCGTGTATTTGGTGTTCTCCATAAGGGTTAAACTCACACTGACGCAAAATTATTTTTGAGCTGATGCCCCGGGCCTCGTAATGGTCGCGCACACTTATCAACTCAGAAAGGGATCGTAACCGTTCGGTCCTCCTCGAGCCGGTCAGTATTCTTTGTATGAAACTTCAAACTGCAACGCATACTAATGGGAAACGTAACGTAATCGTATCGTCTTCGCTTTTCTAAGCGAGGCGTTTACGATCCTTTTCCGAGTTGATAAGTGTGCGGCGACCGTAAGGCTTAAGGGCCTTAAGATCATTTTTGTACCCGTAAAAGTGCCCCCTTCTCAACTTCAAAGTCTCCAAGCCCTGGGACCCGTCAGAGCTTAATCCGGCGCTGGCCTTAACTACATTTCATCCAAGATGAGCCAATGTTACTAGGATACCTCCTGCTAGTGTAACACCGCCATAAATTGACAGTGATGCTGTCGCGTTTCTGTGGGGATTTTGAAGTTCATTAATTTCCAGAGTTCCGTTAAGTGGATGGAGTGAAGACTGGAGACTGGCCACGCACCCGCATCACTTGTGATTGTGTTGATGTTTAAAGGCGTCAGTAGTCATCAAACGTCAATTGCTCGCTTGCTGCATTATACAAGGTTGATAAAAGCGAGAGGCGTTAAATTAAACCACACATACCATGCCCACAGTTAATCCGAAAGTATTAAAAAAAAGTTTACGACAAGGATACGAAAATACTTTTTCAAACAAGTTAAATAGCGAAAAAATATAATCATGCCTTGTACCGGGCGGCTACAGCGAACGGAATAGTCTCGATCAGCTAAGGATACAGAGTGTACGAAGTGAGAAAACTTAAAAAAAATCCAGTGACTAAACGATTCCTCCGATTGATCCGAGTTATGTTGTGTAGCCTGGAAATGATACACTAAATATGTGGTTTCATTTAACGCCTCTCGCTTTTATCAACCTTGTATATTTAATGAAGCAAACGAACAATCGACGTTATGAATGTAGGTTCTTGATAGAATCGTAAACTATGGATTTTATCTGGTGATAATCTTTAGCAATTGTGTGCGAATTATTTGTAGATATTATGATTATTGCGTTTCTTTTTGGGTGTCTACACCCCTATTGTGATACCTGCTATTATGGCCATTCATGTGTAGACCTGTGAAGCAATAATACGAGTTTTCAAGTTATAGGTACATAGTTTATAATAATACTATTATTATAAATAATTGCAATTATTCTAACTTATTAACAAAAATTCTGGAATGTCAGAACAATTTACGAATTCTCATACAAAGACGTGGGGAGGCCCTCCTTGCTTACTTGCTCCTTCTCTGTGCTGCCAGTTTTGCAATCATCTTCACTTACAATGGGTTGACCTTTACATTGCACTGATGATGGCGATGGGGTGGGTGGGTCAGGTTTATATGATGGGGAGGGTGGGTTACAATAGTCACTATATGCAGACGGCGATGGCGTCTGGTTGGGATACTGCTGTGAAACCCATGTACCAAGCACTCCTGCCGAATTAGAAGAGTTATTTTCATTTATTTTCACAGAATGACGATGCAGCAGTCCCAGTTGAGCTTCCATTATAATTTCAGCAATAGCTTTCTTTGCATAAATTTCTTGCGTTCTTTCCATCTTTCGGAGATCTGCAGCACAAGCCATGCCCCAATGGTGATATTCATCTTTTGCTTCACTTAGGCGTTCATTAGATACATTTGTAGGGCGTTTAATTTTCTTTCGCTTTTTAGAATCACATGTATTGGATGTATAAGACGGTGTTTGACAAGGTTGTAAATCTAGTATTTCTACAATAGGCGATGTAGTTTCCTAAAAAGTAATGAAGTATATTTTAACCACTGTTTGGTTTATTACTATGCTTATTGTTACTAAATAAAAATAAACGAAGCAAAATTAATAAATAATTACATCCTAAACATGACGCCAACTTCTGTCAACAGGGATGAATACGTGCGTACCTACTGAATGTCCTCACATCTATATATTAGAGAACAATTTAGTTGGAAATCTGTTCATCTTAAATCAGTTATTCCGATTTATTTTTGCCAACTGAATCGATATTAAAAAAGATTACACTTGTCGATTACATCAGGTTCGGGCATCACTAAATTGTCAGTTGTCACTGAACTGTCAATCCCCCGCTGTTTACCGAATTATTATTTACTACAAAAATCACATAAATCATAATCAGATTTCAGTATTTACTACACGGACGCTGTAAGTTGGGAGCTGGCAAAAATTCCATTCACCTCTCTCTTTCCCGCATATTAGCGCGACATCGGGGGTTCGCATTCTTGGCAGGTCCCAACTTACCGCGTCCGTGTAGTACTGTACAATCTTACGTGCTACAGCAACCACATTACATTTTGTTTGAAAATACTTCCGAATCAGAGTTAGGTTAGTAAGTAGGTACTCATGCTACGTCAGTAAGTACTTACAGATCTCTGTTCTTCATTAACTTTACCGACATCATCAGTGTCAATTGTATGAATATACAAAGACATCGAGTCTGAAGATAATTCTTCATCTCGCAAGAAATTCATTGCCTGAAAATACCACAGTGTTGGTACGTATGTAGAATGTTCACTGGCCTCATAGTTTACGCATTTTTTCAGTTCTTTGCGATAGTTTGTTCTCAAACTGTTTATTTTCTTTTTTAAATCATCCTTAGTTGCTTCTGGGAACATTCTATTGTATTTGGCTAACAAAACATCATAAGCCATATTTTTTCTATCCCTGTCATGGTAAACTTTACTTTTTATTTTCCACAAAGCCGGCAAATCTCTATACAATTCGATACACTCAAGTAAAAACTTTCTTTCCACATCTCTCACTGTATTATTTCTTGCCATTTCGTGTGTATTCAATTACACGCCCGTTATTGCCTATATTGTCAAAAAATAATAATATATGTACGTGTTTTATGTCAAGTAATATTTTAATTAATATGAAACCAAATAGAACCACTACCGGCCCACTACGGCCGCTCCAAGCGTGAAATGGTTCGCGCAATATTCAGTCTGAAC
>LUGF01009541.1:26096-42055 GCA_001625245.1 Calycopis cecrops
ATTACACGCCCGTTATTGCCTATATTGTCAAAAAATAATAAAATATGTACGTGTTTTATGTCAAGTAATATTAATTAATATGAAACCAAATAGAACCACTACCGGCCCACTACGGCCGCTCCAAGCGTGAAATGGTTCGCGCAATATTCAGTCTGAACGGCGCACTAGAGAACATTGCCCAAATAAATTGAAGGTCAACGCTAACTTCGATTCGATCGATAAACCATTGCGCAATTTGTAGTTTGTACTCTCTATTCCCTGCATGTAGAATGACATTGTCCAATCTTCTCCATTGCGCAATATTTTCGTTTTACTAGTAGGTATGTCCGCCATATTGACGTAATTAATGTAAGATTTAAATTTGGAAATGCGAATTAAAATTGACAGATTATATTAGTTTTATATAAAGCACACACGTTTAAATTCTAGAACCGTAGACAGAGAATACAATCTAGAACTGATTTTAATGACTTTACACGGATGCATCGATATCGTTGATACGCATTCTTCTTTGTAATTTGTATGTTTATGGACCACTATACGTAGGTCTGTATTTGTTTCAAGATTGGAAGAAATTTTATGAATTAGGATATTAGTTACAGCGCCAGTAAAAGTAGGTAACGGAATGAGTCTAATGCGGACAGTGAAATTGACGGATATTCGCTAGTTTGTTATAAAATTAATAATATTATGCATTCAGCCAGCGGAATTGGGCCGACACTACCTCGGAGGTACTTCTCGCTTACACGATATCGGCATAATTATTGTCTATGGACGTCGGCAGACTTGAAAGTGGCTCCGATGTCTTGTTTAAATAAATAAAAATAAATAAATAAATATCTGTGGACTTTATACACCACATTAGCCTAGCCCTGTGCTAAGTAGTACTTACTTAGTAAGTACCGTACCGACTTGTGTTACGGGTGCTAGACAACGGAAATATATTTAATATGTTTCATAAATTTAGGAAATTTTATATATATAGGATTTTTATTATATAAATACATATAATACACATATAAACATCCTTGACCAAGGCGGGATTCGAACCCGCGACCCCTGGCGCCACATACTCCACTTATCCGAGCCCTGTACCACTGCATCAGCCTGGTTGTTTGCCCCGTTATATTATAAAAAAAAGTTATATTTGAGGTTTGCGCAGACGAAGGACTTTTGTTCGCGGACTTTTTTGTCCGCGGACAAAAATGGACGCAAACTACCGCGTACGGGGAACAAATTACACGAGCAAATTTGACTTGATATATCGTTAGAGGGGCATGTAAATAGCAGAATGGGAGAATGGCTAAGTCTCATCTGTTGCTGATTTTGAGAAAATCCAAAAAAATTTGAATTGCGTTTTTCTTCGAATCTATGGGTTTTAGGGAAAAGTTTTATTTGAAAAAAAATGTAGAGGACATTGTGAACTACATTTTATGTCATTGAAGTGACTTCGTAAGACTTGAAATACAAAAAGTAGATGGCGCTGATGCGTCTAAAAATTGGTTTTTTATTCAAAAATTGTAAATGAGAAAGTTGTTCCTCTTCAAATTTGCAACAACTTTTGTTTAAAAAACGCGTTCGTCTGCGCAGGCCAAGCAATCCAACTTATTCCAAACTATTTACTTGCATCCAAAAGACCCTCAAATACATTACCTTCATTCGCTTTGCGCGGTCGGGTAAATATGGCCTAACTGCACCCACCTCGCCATCTAAATTATACTCAACGCCATTTTTTAAATATAATTATATCCTTTACAGTTGGCCAAACATTAGCTACAACCACTTTTACAAAGAGATATATTTGTATATTCATGCATGACAGTCCAGCGCATCACGTAGGTACACAGGGTTATTGTTACAACACCTGCAAGCTCTCAGATAAGATGCAGTAGCACCCCTCGTTCCCCGCCCGCACATATCACGGGTTTGCTTGTGTGATTCTCTTGCGCAAGGGACATAAGCCCAGCTAGGTAAAACATTACGCCCTATCACTGTTTTACACGAATATATTACTCAGGCCTGATCAATCATTTCTTGTGTAGTAAACTCGTATTACAACTATACTGTACCACCCGCCAGTGGTGGAAGGGGGGTCCGGGCCCCCCAGTCAAGATAGCTCATAGAGCTCTTCAAGCTCATGACCCGTGTCGGCCACTTTTTAGCTGCCGCGCGCGAGCTGCTCCCCTCCTTTAAAGGTGGGGTGCTGAGGACACCCGCTGACCTCGGCCATGATAATAATAGTTTACCTATTAATTCGCAATAAGTCCGGTTTGCCTTCTCCCATTCGTCTGGGAAAGAAGGTGGGGTCTGTCCCCCTATCGACCATAAACAGAGGCTCGAGTTGTTATCACTCGCCTCTCATAGCGATGAAGCTGCCCTAGGCATTTTGCCTGCTTTAGCGTATTGTCTATCTAAAAAAAAAAAAAAAAAAACTATACTGTATACCAATATAGTATAGAGATCAGATTACTGCTTAGACAGTGGTGGATAAAATGGAAACCAAAAAATCATCAACAATTTGTATTTATTAAAATACATACATAATACATGATTATAAAAATATATTCGATCTGAATTCTCACATAGGTATAAATATATCTATGCGAGGTGCAAGTCTTTTCTCAATGTGTATGCAGACACATGCATCATATATGGCTCGTTCTTGAGGAAGTTAGCTACGGTCCTATCCCGTACGTCCTCCCAAGCGTACAGATCTCTGTATATTGGTCGTACAAACTTCATACGGCCCTGGTTGTTAACAAAATCTAAGGCATCACCCAATTTACTATCATCTCTACTCCTGATGCAAAGTCTCAGCCATCGGTACACAATTTCAGAGTTCTTGCTCTCTGCCACCTTGTACAATGTGCCAAGTGCCTGTAGTCTCTCCACTGGTAAAGCATTCCTCTCCAGGAGCCCTTGCAAGAAATTGATCATTTGGTGCGGGTTGAATGACTCCACATCTTTAGCGTTTATAGCACCACCATCAATTACCTTACCCAGCAGGCCGTTGACAGCCTTGGTCATTGATGTGTCGTAGCTGAAATGACAAACATTACCTATATTAATATTTACCTACGAGCGATTTCAATATCCTATCTATCAATAGATTTGGCTGATGTAGAGACAATTTCTACATAACATCGGCGTCTGTGCACGACCTTCTAAATGCAAATAAAATTTTACAGTAGACAACAAAAACTTCACGGAAGTTTGCTAACGCGTTCCCGTGGCCTGACCTTACAGTGGACGAGAAGGAATACCGCTGTGGCTTAGCGGGTATGGCTCTCGAGTCCCACATACCCCTCTCAGGAAAGTCTCTCTCTGCCTAAACGCATTCCCCAGTGGAAAAAAATTAAAAAAAAAAAGAAAAAATTTTCTTAAAAGTGATTTATGCAATTAAAAATTGCTCTTTTCACACTTCTTAATTCGAATAAGATAATTCGCTGTTGGACATAGGCCTCATTTTATGAAATACAAAAAGGCTCACCTCCTACCACTCGCATCCATCTCGGCATGAATTGCTTTGATGAGTACCGACATCCGCATAATTGTTACACAAATGGTACTCACAAACCGCATAAAAAGCGACAAAGCTGTCGCTTCAAGGAGGTACCGTAAGAGATACCTCCCCGGTCATCTCAATTCGGCTGCATGCACAGCTACCTCTTACAAAATTCACATAAATTACCTGGGTACGAAGACCGGCATGCCACTCTTATAAAACCACGTGGCCCAATCAACACTCGCCAACTCCTGGTTGCCCTTAAAGTAATTCAACAGATATTTCTTAAACTCGTCCGTGTCGAGTGACTTCCTCTGGAAGTTGTCCAAGTAGGAGCGCATGAATTCGTCGAACACCGCTGCAATATCACAATAAATATTAATTAGGTAACGAGTTAGGTAACGCCAAATAGTGGCTGAAACTTTAACATGCATATTTTTGTTTGACGTTTATGGTCACCGCACACGATATCAACTCTAAAAAGAAACGTAACGTATCGCCTCGAGCCGTATTCTTTATATGAAACTCCATACTGCAACGCACACTAATGGGAAACGTAACGTAATCGCCTCGCCTCGAAAAGCAAAGGCCATACGTTTACGTTTCCTTTCCGAGTTGATAAGTGTGCGGTGACCATTATTCGAAAAAAATTAATTAATTTTGTAATAAATTTCAATATGACATTGTCATTCTTTTGCAAGTATTCAATGCCTAAAATTAACATTGGATCAAGTCGCATTCAGCTAGTGCTGCCTCTATGCTTATTGCACAATCCCTATTGACAATCTATTTTATAATTGACTAGCCGACCCGTGCCCACTTCGTTGGGCGTCTACAAATGGCGGATGTAAGATGGATGATGGCGAATGTAACATGTCACTACTAAAGGGTGTAGGTTTCCGTTAGTGTAAGAATGTTAATGATCGGATCAGTATTTCTAAGTCGCTACATTACCTCTTTATAATATTCATAGATAAAAGCTATGCCCTGCAGTTTCAGCAGCCTAAAATCTTATCCAAAAGTACCATTCTTTGGGAATTAAAAAAAGTCCAAATTGTAATCTATGGCAAATCTCATCGATATCTTACATACATACAAGACATACTTTTTCTTTTTGTTTATTAACAATCCCAACTTGTATATTCCAATCTTTGTAGCTCTTCTTTTCGTTTTCTCTATATGTTTGCCTGTTTACCTCCCATGTCGCACCGATTCGGCTGCAATTCAGCAGCTATTATGCAGTTAGTGCCGTCGAGAAGCATAAAGAATTACTGACAATCTGTGCGAGCGAGACGCAATATATTTATTAGGAAATGAGAGGGACAGTACTAATAGGTTAACGTACGATATTCCTTGCGCTCCGACCAAATCCTCCAAGTATCGCAGAAACAACGATACCTTTTGGTAAGATACACACGTGAACGCATCGACCGGGTGTACGTTCTTTTACGGCACAACTAACTCCGTCATCGGATTCTCTACACCCATGCTTTATTTAGGCGGATCACACACGGCACGCGGTTGGCGGTGAGGCGGATCTCAAGTTACATTGGGCTCTATGAAATCCGTTGATACCTAACACACGTACACCGCCAGACCGCGCGGTCGAGCGGCGCTCTCGCCGCGACCGCCTCTCCGCGCGGACGGCCGGTGCCTTACACACAGGCAACCGCGTAACCGCGCGGATCAAGAATATCAATTTTAAAAAATTTTGGTATCAACTGATTTCATAGAGCCCAATGTAACTTGAGATCCGCCTCACCGCCAACCGAGTGCCGTGTGTGATCCGCCTTAGAATTGTATAGTGGCGTAACGGTAGCGTAGCAAGACTGACAGTAGGTGCTGGCCTAAAGGGCCCATGCCGGAAGGGGCCTCGGTCGGAAAAGTACCCAGGTTGGAAGAGTACCCCGTCGGATGGTCACCCGCTGTGAGTACAGGAGGACCCTATCATTCCTTAAGCTTGGATAGGTTGAGAGAGTAAACTGTGGTACAGTGTTGGCCTTACCGGGTCCTCCCACAAGATCCTCCAGGTACCGCAAGAAGAGAGATCCCTTCTCGTAAGGCACGCGCGAAAAGGCGTCGTCAGGATGGGTGGCATTTAGATCTGGCACCAGGCGAGTTAGCTGATTGTTTTCGCCAAGCACGTGGCATATCTGAGAAGATGCACGTTTTTTTAATGTCTGTATTTAGCCAAATGACAAAAACTAATAGATTTTAAACAAAGATAGACATCGTACATGAAGAAATAAGGAAAACAATATTTGATCATAACACAAAAAGACATCCACAATAGTTAGTAATAAAATAATTAGTAGGACGCCTTGTGATTAGATGGAGTAACGGCATACGCAAAGCTGTGGGCAGGAAGTGGGAAAGGTTAGCCGAAGATCGAGACCAGTGGCGTGCTGTGGGACAGGCCGCCGTCCAACAGTGGACTGCAATAGGCTGATGATAATGATGATGAATAGTTAGTAATTAGTTAAGACAGAACAATAGAAGCAAAAAAATATAGTGTGGTGCCTTTAGGATGAGCCAAATTTCTTAGGTACGGCATAAAGTATGATACAATAACATTAAATAATTGAACACAATAAATAATACTAAATAATTTTAATATTTATTATTCTATTCCCTAATAGGAGAGACAGAGAGAACCGAGTGCCACCTGTCACAATTCCTATAAACTTATCTCGCTTCCTCCACATTCTTCACACAAACACCGGTTACAGAATCTTGACACCTTAGAGCATTAATCGATCAATCTGATCACGGTATGGCAGTATTGGTCCTCCCTGGCACACACTAGTGATGTAACGAATATCCTTTTTTGAACATTCGCGAATATAAATTTGGCGCCAATTGTCTATGGTTTAGTGACAAGTCTCTCGCGGACGAGGCGCGTTCCTCTAATAATATGATTACGAGGTAAAGTTACTATTTACAAAAAAAAAATAAGAATTAAATGTAATTTGATTTCATTAGCCTACTACTAATCTTTAAATTGTTTTTTTTTCGTTAGCTATACATATTCGGAAAATTTTGCGAATGCGAATATGCAAAAATATGCGAATGCGAATATTCGTTACAGCACTAGCACACACTTCCACATTAGCATTGAACTTTAAGGCGGTATCATATGAAATGTACGACTCCGGTCGTGCAGCCCAAAATCTGCATTATTCTCACTCACAGTCTCATTAAGCTCCTGCAGCCCCAGCAGACTGTTGAAGTCCCTGCTCCTCCTCGCCTCCTCCTTGTCCTGTATGAGGGAGGCGGCCACCTTCCTCTCCAGGAACACGGTGAACCCCTCGTTCAGCCAGAAGTGCTCGAAGTTGCGGTTCGTCACCAGGTTGCCGGTCCAGCTGTGCATTATCTCGTGCACTATGACATCCGCCTGGCTTCGGTCGCCAGCCTGATAATTTATATATTTCAAAATTGGAACAATTTTTTTTTAAATGCAAAGATGTAAAATTATCTTAGATGTTTTGTCAGCTTTGGCTTTGGGTGTAGTGATTTGTGCCTAAAAGCGCTTTTGTATGTGTGTGTTATATTTGTACGGCACTGAGCTCGCGCACTTCACTCACGCTAGAGCTATGTGTGTGAGCACGCTAACTTCAGGGCGTCCTTCACCAGCAGCGTGAGCGTGACGAACGTGAGACAAGGGTTCTCAACTCTATGACGTCACTCACAAGCACCATGAGCGTGACGAACGTGAGGAAAGGGTTCTCAACTTTATGACGTCACTCACCAGCGGCGTGGGCGTGACGAACGTGAGGAAAGAGTTCTCAACTTTAAGACGTCACTCACCAGCGGCGTGGGCGTGACGAACGTGAGGAAAGGGTTCTCAACTCTATGACGTCACTCACCAGCGGCGTGGGCGTGACGAACGTGAGGAAAGGGTTCTCAACTTTATGACGTCACTCACCAGCAGCGTGGGGTAGACGAAGGTGAGGCAGGGGTACCTCAGCTTTATGACGTCATTCACCAGCACCATGAGCGTGACGAAGGTTTGGCAGGGGTTCTCAACTTTATGATGTCACTCACCAGCAGCGTGGGCGTGACGAATGTCAGGTAGGGGTTCTCAACTTTCTCTATGACGTCACTCACCAGCAACGTGGGCGTGACGAAGGTGAGGCAGGGGTTCTCCATGCCGCCATAGGGGAAGGAGGGCGGTAGCACCAGCAGGTCGTACTGCCCCCACTGGTACGCGCCGCACAGCCGCTCCGCCGCCTGCAGGTACTTCTCCGTGTCGGCGAACTCCCACGCGCTGCGCTCTACTTCCTCTTTCTCCGCCCACACAAGAGATCTGATAACAACGGGAGAAAAGAAAAAAAATTAAAGGAATCAAGTGACAATGACCTGTGTTTAGTAGCACACTCTTAGTGGAGCATGTTAATGACATGAACTTTTTTTGACGACCATGCTGGCGCAGTGGTACAGGGCTCGGATGCTGCGCCAAAGGTCGTGGATTCGAATCCCGCTTAGGTCCATTCAGTGGTTTTCTTTATAAAATATTTACTGCAGCGCCCCCTGGTGAGTTGTTACCGTAACATCTATCTAAGAACATGCACCAATCAAATCTCATCACAGTAAACCGCATTCCAATCAGACCAGTGGTTTTGGACATATAACAAAATCCAATACAAATTTTCATCCCATATTTTTTTTGGTTGAAGGGTACATTCGAATAAATCCTAAAGAAGATAATTTTTATTTAACAAAACAATAAAGAGTATGTTTACAAATTTTCATCTTTCTAGCTTGAAAATTGTATTAAATGCCATACAATCTTTTTACAATCAACAAGAGGCCTTTTGAAAGGGTTGAAGACTAATTTTGAGAAAAATCTGACACACGTATTCATTAATTTTTAGTAAACAACTAAAATCCAAATTTTCAGGACTTCAACGGCATAGAACTTTCATATTAAAGTTTTTCACTTCTTTCACCCCCTTCGTGGTGGAATTTTAAAAAATCCTCTCTTAGTGCTCCACTACACTCCCTTAGGAATCTTCATTTCAAATTTCAACATTTTACGCTCAGTAGTTTCGGCTATATGTTGTCTGTCAGTCAGTCGGTCAGTCACTCAGTAACGTAGTGTTTTATATATTAAGATTTCTTCTATATTAAAAATATTAGATTATTTTAGAAAACTTTCTTAAATTTACAAAAAATCATATTAAATAGATTTCCGTTGTCTAGCATCCGTAACACAAGACCTTACGGTACTTAGCATGGGGCTAGGCTAACATAGTGTAGTATGTCTACAGATACAGACATTAGTATTATAGACGTGACAAGGGGTCAATGGGACCTCCAATAGAAATGGAGAAATCGGAGAACAACGGGAGACTCAAGAGGAAACTTAAAACTACCAAGTAACCTGTGTTTAGTAGCACACACTTGCAGGTAACATGTTTAGAACTTATATTTTTCCTGTCCTGACTCCACAGCCACAGCTAGGACCATGGATTTAGAATTGTTCTCACTACGTGAAAGATGTACAAAGCGTGGAAGGGAAGACATTCAAATTAACTTCCAATCATCGGAAAAGAAAAGAGACAGTAGATGAAGTACATAATTATGAGACAATTATTTTACGCTAGTAGGAGTCCATAGCGGCCCGATTATATACTAATGACAAAGTCATTTATGTGTTTTTGTAGTAATTTTGACATTTGTCACATATTTTTTTTGTCTCGCCTCTGTTCTAACATTGTGTATCTTGTACATTCTAAATCTATGTCTATGACTAGGAGTAAGGACCCAAATTCCTGAACTTAGGAGATGGAAGATAATGGTAGCCGGGTGTGGCGACGCGTCGCCATTTTGGAATCCAAAAGCTGATATTACCTGGGTCCCAGTTTCCTGGAGTCCAGCACACCCACAGCCAAGGCCAGCAGGTACGAGGGTATGGGCACGGGCTGCCTGAAGGTGGTCCGGTTATTTCCGCAGCCCTCGCGGAGAGCGCTCATTAGTACCGTGAACTCTTCCGGCGCCGTCACCTCGGCCGAGTAGGTAAACTTGACGGCGGGGGTGTCTTGGCATGGCACTATCGACCTGGCGTGGATTGGCTGCAACAGATTATATATTTTGTTTGTTTTTTAGTAGTAATTCTAACAACTAAAATCTATGCTTTAGTTCTTTCTGCTTCAACTAAAATCTATACTTTAGTTCTTTCTTGGTAAACAATGTTTTACCAACAGTAATTTATTTACAAATGTTTCCTAATAAAGAAATATTTTGTTTATTATTTTATGCTTTGTGGGCCTTACACATTGAATAATAACGAAAGTAATCCTCAAATAAACTAAGAATACCTAAAAAACAAAATTTCCTTCTTCGTCTTCGCTATGCAAGTATCGTCGTCTTACCTGACACTGACTGAACATGTACGGGTGTTTCTTGCCGGACGTCTGCGCCGGCGCGAGCCATTGCAAGGCGGTGGCCGACGGCGATGTCGTGTAAGCTATCTTTATCTGAAACCTGAAATTAAATCATAGTATTGTGATTGTAGTACGTTTTAAAAAAAACGTAGCTATATATATCTTATACTAGCTTTCAACGCAATCGGTCAAGACATTTAGTAGTTGACATACCGACAGCAGAGCTACCTACCGGATCCAATTGTATATCCAGAAAATCATCGAAATACCCATATAAAATTTTAACCCAATCTGTTCAGCCGTTTAGAAGTTAACCCGTTTTCCCATGGGAATAAAGCCTATGGTAATCTGTGATAATGTAGTATTCAAATGGTGAAAGAATTTTTAAAATCGATCCAGTACTTTCCGAGCCTATTCGTTACATACAAACAAACAAACACACACACACACACACACAAACAAATATTTCCTCTTTATAATATTAGTATAGATGTATATAAAATGTGACAATGTTAGTTACCATACTCCTCCGAAGCGGTTTGACCGATTCTCACGAAAGAATAATGGCACGATTTACCCTACACGTTTTTTTAAAGCATTCAAACACAAGAGATATACAGAACGCTCTCATTTTATTATCTAGATTTTTTAATTATATTAGTTTTTGTTTTGAGACCGACAAAATATTTTACTATGTTAATAAAAATCTCAATGACTTCCTTTTTCATAATTGTTGCCAATAACAAAAACATTATTTTTAGAATGTTTTGGATTGTGGTGATTTATTTGATTACTTTAATTAAATTAAAATATCAAAACCTTATTACCGTAGATTAATAATACATAAAACTTTTAATAATAAATTTCAAACAACTAACAACACATTTAAAGGAGGCCTTTTAGCCCTTCGACAGTGCAGGAACCTATAGTAGGTCTTGTCAAAACTTGTCAAAAAATGCCTCAACAGTGCAGAGACCTATTATAGGTTTCATCACCTGAGGACCTTATTTTTATATACATAAGGTTTATATTTGAATAAATCGCGTTCGTGGACTTGTGACATTATGGATAAAGACATTTTATTGGTCGAGAGCATAAGTATGACGTGTCTAACGTCAAAAAACGTTTAATAAGCAGTATTATGCATTTAAATAAGCCAGTGCAGAGACCTACTATAGGTTCCACAGATTTGACATATTCGACTTTTTTTTTTATTGACAGCTCACTTTATAAAGGTTAGTAGTTACTAGTGAATCCGCGAGGATCGAAAATCGATCTAAGGGCTGAGCACACGACGCGTTGCGGCGCAGCACCGCAAAGATATTGCCGGATCAGCGGGCACACGAGAGGTGCGGCGCCGCAGCGTTGTTACGCCCGCGCCGCAGTAGCGCCTCAACGGCGACGCGCGCTCTTCGGCTGTTAGGGTCAATTCACACCAAAAGCGCGGCGAAGCGCAGTTTATGTGTCATATGAATTTCAACTTTATAATAATTACTATAATACTTAATATCGCATGAGAAACTCGAACGAGTCGCGCGGATTCCCGCGACTGCGCGAGACTTCGCTGGAATCCGCGCGGAAGTCGCGAGAATTCGATAATAAGTACTACAGTAATGAAAATAAAGTTTAAATTTATATGACATTGAAAATGCGCTCCGCTTCGCTGCGCTTCGCCGCGCTTTTGGTGTGAATTGACCCTTAGCGTTAGTTAGTTACCCAGCTATGCCATTACCCAGCTAAATAGTTTCGCTATCGATAGTTGATCTTGAGAACTAGTAACAATATTTACAATGCTATCGACACTATCAATATCTCAAATTAACTAATACTATTGATTGGAAGTAATAATATCGATAGGATGGATACTATTACATTATAATACGATTAATAGTGTAGATTTTTTTATAGCATAAGGGGGAAAATTAGCAAGCGGAGCCATTTTCATGACTACCAACGCTCATAGACATCCACATAGATGTAATGTAATGTTTATATAATATGTAGATTACATACACACCAATTTTATTCTTCTTGTCAGATGGAAAATTATCAGTCTGGAAATAAAATTGCAGCAATTTGCTAATTTGCCTAAAAGCATGGCATTTTAAATTTTTATTTTTAAAGTCTTCTTTGGACTTATACCATAAAAAAACCAAAAAATAATTAATGCAATAAGGTAGTTCATTTAAATAATATTTTCTTTACTAACTGCGCCCCGCGATTTCACCCGCGTAAATTTCGATCCCGTGGAAAATCAGCCCATCCCATAGGAACATTTTTTCAGGATAGAAACTATCCTATGTGTTAATTCCAAATTACTCTCTATGTGTGTGCCCAATTTCATGAAAATCGGTTCACTGAAACAAACCCCAGGAAAAGAGTTGTATTTTTTATTTTATTGGAGTAAAAATCTGTTTCGGGTGTTACGAAAGATTTGTTTCCGGTGTTACGAGTACAAACTCCATACAAAACAAAGCACATTTTTTTATGAAATAATATGACATATTTACTAAAGATTTTTATATAAAATGAAAAAGAAAACAAAACAATAATATAATATACCCTTTCTTTTTGTTAAATTTTCGACATTTGCCTATTTTTCGACCACATCGACAGCATCTGAAAATTCGTAATAAGTACGATCTCCTTTAATTTTCAGAGCAGGATGAGGTAAAGTATTAATAATATTCTCGTATGGCACATCAAATATATCATTCATGTCTGGTACAAAATTGACGATTTGTCGATTTTTATTTCTGGGTGAACTTCTTTAAAATATTCAAAAGCACGCCTATAAATCGCAAAAAATTAGAAATATACATATTACCGGCAACATACATCATAATAATTATGCATTTTTCTTTTTCGTAGAGCAGCTGAAAAACCATCAGTGCGTGCCTCCGCAAATATACCCTAAGCCCTACGGTATTCGGGAAGCCTAACAACATTCTAGAAATGTTGTTGTACTGGACTCGGAGGTCATTTATTGGTCTTTGTGTGCGGTTTGACCACAAACCGCACGTGTAAGGGTCAATTCACACCAAAAGCGCGGCGAAGCGCAGTTGTGTCATATGAATTTCAACTTTATAATAATTACTATAATACTTATTATCGCATGAGAAACTCGAACGAGTCGCGCGGATTCCCGCGAAGTCACTGGAATGCACGAGAAGTCGCTGGAATGCTCCAGAAGTCGTGAGAATTCGATAATAAGTACTATAGTAATGAAAAAAAAATTAAAATCCATATGACACATAAACTGCGCTCCGCTTCGCTGCGCTTCGTCGCGCTTTTGGTGTGAATTGATCTTATAAGGACTGGCAGTATGCCTTGAACAACGTCACTTTTACATCGCGCAAGCATTGAGCAAGCCTTCGGACAATTTATATGATAAATAAATATATGAGTTTATAATGATGATGATGATTGATGTACTCATTTATATGCGTTGCTAGTCTTTTGCCAATTACCTAGCCTGCTAATTGTAATTGTCCCTTACGCAAAAACAGTTTCAGCGATCAAAAAAATGTACAAACATAAAACTAGAATGCAGCAATTTACTAAAAATAAAAATGAATATTAAAAGTCCTACCTCTGATTCGCAGTGACTGGTTTCGGAAGAGCAATAGTCAACTTAGATCCATAGTTAGGTGCGGCCTCACCGACAGTGAATTTCAACGGTGTGCCGTCATCCAGCTTAATGGACTCTATGGTAATGTCGCTGGAATCTAAAATCTGCAGATAATAATAATAACTTTATTTGCATAAAACATGGTTATAAAATGAGATGTTACACACATATAGGTTGGTACACATGTTTTGCTACTCTAAATATAAATAGCATGCAAAATAATATAAATGAAAGAAATAAAATATACACAATATCCTTAAAACTATTATATAAACATTTTTCTTTTAATATTTAACTATACATTTATGACTATTTATTTTATGACATCTATCCAAAACAAACTCTACTTTATAATAGGATCTACAGGGACTATGTTGCAGTGCATAAGGCTCCGGCCAAACCTAAGCGATGCGGGAGAGTACAGTGCGAAAATAGCGCTCGAATGGGCCACCGGAAAGTCAAGCTGCCTGAACCGCGACACCATAGCTCCCACTGTGGCACGACATCAAGTGAGCGAAAAGGAAGGTTCGCAGACACGTACAACAATGCCACGGTTGTGATTCTCTTGAGTTACGAATGCTATGGGATGGGATGCTTGGTACTGATCTGGTCACTACCATTACATTCATTTTTGCTCATTTGTTTCTTTTTTTAATAAAATGAATGTATACAGTACAACTTTCTAAATAACATGTATTTGGGGCATAATATTAGAAACAAGTTAATTTGCCATGTCTATTTTTATTACACGGTACGATTAACGTATAATTTCAAAAAATTTACATAAACATCTATTTTTATGGTTTAGTGGTTCAGATTAAAATATATATTTATGATTTATAAAACTACTTATAAATACAATGTCGCGGTTTTTTTAATAATTTACATGTTGCTTTGTTGTGTGTGTTGTTAATCGGTAATATCATAATAGTACTTTATGCAACTGTCGTATAATGAAGGGTATTAAAACTGGAGTGTGAGTTTTTGAAAAGAGCGAAGCGAGTTTCAAAATAGTTATCGAGTGTTTTAATACCCGTGTTATATGCAGTTGCATACACTACTTTATCTTCACTAATGCAATTAATTAATGAATAAAACATTGCGAAACATTAAATTCAAGCGTACGTGTACGACAAAAAATTGTCGTGTGTATTGTCGAACTGGCCGCCATTAAAATCTAACCAATGAGAGCGCAGCTGCAGCGCGCGCGTAGTCAATCAGGAGCGAGCGCGCGCTGTTAAGGATTTTGACGTAAGGCTCTCTCACCACTCTCTCTCTCTCTCGCTCTCACACAGTGTTATAATGAGATTTTACGATATCGATTTGGATATTACAACATCATGTCAAATTGCTTAAATTGAGTTTTTTGTTGTCTGAGCTATAACAGTAGTTATTATAAGTCAAGTATTGAAAACATAAGTAGAATGTTACAACATTAGTGTAGATAAAAATATTTTCTACACTATCTCGTAAAAAAATTGAACGCTTCTCTTAGAATTTACGCGAGTGGTACAGCGGGGCAAAGCTAGTGCAAGGAACTTTTCATCTGTACATCAAGTGACCAAGGGGGACCATACAAAAATGAAACATGTCCTTAGACGCTAATTTTCTATTACAGTAGAAATCTTACTCTAGAAAATCCTGTGTAATATTGTCTGGTTAGGTTGACGGTAGTTGTATTGTAATGTGTAATATTGATAGAAAGGTTAAAAATATCTTGAGACAATGGCGATGGACTTATATGATTCTATTGTTAGTCTTTTGTACGGCAATTTACCTCAAGCTTGCTACGCTATTTCATATTAAAATCTTAATGTGATTAGCCTTGCATTGTTGTGTCTATCTTTGTTCTTTGTTCATATATGTTTTTATTGCATAGAGGGCATTACGCATCTGTTAGATCACACACAAGAGTTTAGAGGTGGTGCCACGTTGTATGAGGAGCTGAATTGAGCCGGCACGACCGGGGAGCTACCTCTCGCTTACACGACACCTGCCTAAAGTGACATCTGTGCTGTCGCATTTTGCGCGGTGTGTAAGTAGCTAAGGCCCGTGGAGGGCCGAATAAGGAGGGCAACAAATTTTTTTTTGATGCAGGGTAATGCCTTTACGCACGCTACCCAGGAACCCAGGTGGCTCCCAGGCACAGTGTCGAGCTCGGTGTTTGAGCGCCCCTAAAGCCCAAAACTGCAGGTCCCTTCAGCCGCTTTTGAATGGAGGGTCCCGGATCTGCAGGCTACAGATTCGAACGCATCTGTATAACCTATGCGGATGTCTACGGACGTTGATAGACATGAAAATGACTCCGACTGCTCGATTGCCCTCTTATTCCATAAAAAAATGATGAGTTAACCCCAGAGGTCATGACGCCTTCACATCACGACCTTCAGTTGACCCTTATGATTCATACTTACTATAATTTACACATGTAATTAAA
>LUGF01009541.1:42536-57884 GCA_001625245.1 Calycopis cecrops
CAATCCCGAAGCTACAGGGAAGGGCGCGGGGGTATCTTTAACAGATTCGAAATAAGGCTTACTTTTGTTAACTCACCGTCTATGAGACACCCACGTCAGTACTTGAAGGTTAAGCAATGAGTCTACACAGAAATAATAAAAAAAACATCCACCTCACTAAATATAAAAGCTTAAATTTCAGGATGAGGTGTGCTTATTTCATGCTCATGTTGATCAATAAATCAATTTTGGAAACAATCTAATAATAATAAAAATATCAACATTTTTTATTTTATTGGTTTTTTATTACAACAGAAATTATAATGTAATTGTTTTACCTGGTCTTGAATAAGATGAAGGGTCTAAAGGACTCAAAGGACCCATTCTCTCTGTGTGACTGAAATTGATTGAAATTAATAATATTAAAGTACATATTAAAAAGAATGGCAATTCCATTACGATTTAAATATCACCCAATCAGTTGAGCCTCAACTCAACATCTGAATAGATAATTTGATCATTTTCATTTTATACTCTGATTGAAACTAAAGCAAAATGTCATAAGTGTCAATATGAGATGCAATAATAAAGTTTTGATAAAGATTAGACATTTCACCAATCACCGAGTCAAATCGTAATCAAAAGGTCAATTCGCAAGACCATACCTATTTATGTTGAAATGTCTAATTTTTAGCTTATTATCAAACACTCAGTTCAAGTATCTTTTGCTTACCAGTTAACTATCTGAGATAAGTTTTGCCGGGTTATGTGGTTATAGACTTGAATATTTTTATTGTGTAATATGTTCGAATATTTTTTAAAGTATTTCGTTGCCGGTATGGAATACTCACGGAATGTTTTTGTAAATATAGGAACCTGCAAAGGTAAACGAAAATGCCGCGTGACAGTAGGAATGACTTTTTGCATGACAACCATTTTGATAAATTTGACAAAAAGAAAGTGAACCAGATTTTTTAATGTGCTGCCAAAAACAAAAAAATATCAATTATGTGTCATAATAATTTCTTCTATTCTTCATAATAAATAGGTAATTTTCTATTATAGGTATACTACTTGAAACCAAGATAAAATAAATCAGTACATATACATTCAATGTTCCATTTCAAAATAATTATGAACTGGAAAATAAATTATTGTAAGCTTATTAACCCATAATCGGAGGGACTTAGTTTTAGGTCAAGGATCTAAGTTTAAACCTATAACATTATAATATGTATGGCCTTAGAACATATAGAGAGGTAACCAATAGTTATATACTCTTAGTATGTATTTTAAAATAACTTACGGCTCCTATAACATTTTACTTTGGTAATGTATGCTAATGTAGGGAAACCTTTTTATACTACTTAATAAATGTTCTTTGACCTATATAAATAGGACGCGCTAGATGAATAAATAATATAAGCGCATGTTTAATTATTTACACGTCTTAACTTTGCCCCTGTCGATTTAAAATGTCGAAAAAAAATCAAACACATGGCTTTAAAAACTTTTGTCTGTAGGCCAATTGCTACTTTATTAAAAAAAAAAAAACAAAAAATAACATTACTCAAAAGTTTATTTCATAAATACCACTAAATACATATCGTTCATCATTGTGTATAATATTATTTTCTTAGTGACCTAAATAAGAAGATCGTACAATAAATCATCTTTTCAATAGAATTAAAGAGCTATGTAAATGACTAAGGATTTTTTCCCAGGATAACTAGACATCCAAATCCAATAATTATTTATTGAGAGAAATAACAAGTAACAACTACGTAAATTGTGCTAAATGTATTGTTTCTAAAGATAAACATGTTGTCTAGATTCCATCATTATCACGGATCAAACATAATCTTATTTCAAGATAATACGGTAGCTTACCGAAAAGCTAGTTTCGCTCATGGATTGACGTTTAGCGAAAAACCCTTACTACCGGGTGAAATATTTTTAGTCGAAATAGAAAAAACCGAACGAGGTTGGAGTGGACATATGCGGCTCGGCCTAACACTATTGGATCCGCAAACTGCCGCTCTTGGCGACAAAGGTTTACCTCAATATGCTCTTCCAGATCTTGCTAATACAGGAATGTCGTGGATATTCCCTGTCACCAAGTGCCAGAATAATGTTATTATTGAGATCATGATGTCGGATTGTACAGGGCGACCTCGTAATGAAATTAAACCATCAGTTCTTGGGCATGGACACGGGGTAAAGACACCACGCGGGTTTATATCCAAAATGGTCCTTAAACCTCAAACATTGTCTAAAAATGGGACACCACAGGGAATTTCACCCATGGATGCCGGCAGTCGAATTGGTGTGATGTTTGTCCCGTGCAAAAAAAATAGCCAAAGCGATCCAGATTTAGCCCAAATGTATTTTATTATTAATGGAGAAGAGCAAGGGCCATGTACTAAAAGCATACCATACACCAGAGGGCCTCTACATGCTGTTGTTGATGTTTATGGCACGACAAAACAAGTCAAAATAATACAGTTATATGGTGGTAAGTTCATTTTTAAATTTACTCAAATGATTGAAAAGCTAAGAGTTGATCATATAAATCAGGGGTTCCCAACCTTTTTTTGGGCAGGGATTATTTCATATTATTCTCGATAGCAGGGACCCCAACTTAAGTATAATAAAAATTCTTTCAATGTGTTTTTGTAGATTATTGTGCATTTTGAATGTTGTAGCAAATCTGTTTTAACCTATAGTGTACCGCGAGTGCCGTGGCCGTGACCACGTGTTCGGTATGGGAGGTTTTATTCTAGTTTACAGTATATTATAACCAAAATATGTTTACAGGGCAACCCAAATTTGAAATATATGTAAAATATTTGAATAAGTTCTCATAATGATATTTAAGTTTTAAATACAAATTTATTGTCTTTGTGATTGAACTCCTCTGAAATTGGGGGACAGATTTTTATGAAATTATCTGTGTATTTTGTATTCAATATTAGATGCCTCAGTCTATCAGGGGATACATAGAATGATAACAATGATGAAAAACCTACTTACTATGATGTTATGATGTATTAAGTATGAGAATATTACTCATTACAATAACACAACTTTAATGGATTTTATCAGTTTATTTTAATTGTTTTACAAGCCCAGCGTTTCAGAAGCCATGCAACCATGGTTCCTTACTGCGATGTTGTCTTCCATCAAGCATTACTAATATATTCACTTTCATTGCAGTGAAATCATTACAAATAGTGTGTAGAGATGCTATACTTCAGTATGTGAAAAATGGATGTGTTCAATCTCTGCCACTGCCGCAAAGCTTGAAAGAGTTTTTACTGTCATAAACTGAACAGTGAAGTTAATATGTTGACAATAATTGTAAAGAAAATGATATTTCAATGTTGCTATGTGTTTAATATTTTTCTAATGTTTTGTACAATAGATTTCAGTTATATTTTTTAACTTTCTCCTATTATTTCTATTAAATAAATATAAGAGATCATTGATGAAATGTTTAAAGTATAAAATGTTAAATTTTATACTGGTAACTGAAAGTTTTATAGTCTCTAATTAAAATTATATTGTTTTTATTCTGCTAATGAAATTTAAATTTGGAATGTATAATTAATGTTATTCTAGATGCATTACTAAAATGAGATCTTTCTAGAAGTAGGTTTGTATATATTTAACTTTTTACACTATCATAGTAGGTCCCCTGTTCCTTGAATGTTATATTCATTGTTTAATTGTTGTCTCTAATTTTATTCAGAATGGTATGGACTTGTAGAATCTCGTCATGTACGGTTATGTTAATGTTTAATGGTTAATTTTTTATCATTTGACTACAGAATCCTAATGTATCAAATCAAATAATCTGTATATTATGTGCTCATAACTTATTAATTTATAAAAAAATGTAAAAATTTTTTTAGTTATTATTAGTCAAAAGACTTCCAGGTAAAAGATTAGAGTCGAAATCATCATCATCATCATCATCGTCGTACTCTGCAGCTGTGCTAGAATACTATACTGTAGTTGTAAAATATGTTTACCTGGCACAACAGCAAATTAAAATAAATTATTATTACATAAATTCATAGCTAGGGAAGTGTGAACTCCAATATTAATAAAATTATCTGTGATTTAATAAACATGGTCAAATTTTGATTCTATAAAGTACCACACATGTGTGTGGAAGGCTTGTAACAAGCTTTTTAGTGTTGAAAAATAACAAAGTCACATATTTTGATTGAATGAGTAATGTTCTCATTGAATCATAAGACAGCCAACTTTGTTAATTATTATATTGATACAACAAATTGTTTTTCTTTAATTTTTTTTATGATATAGGAGGGCAAACGAGCAGCCGGAGCCATTTTCATGACTACCGACGCCCACAAACATCCGCGTAGAGGCTATGCAGATGCGCTGCCCTCCTTTCTCCTCCCACATCCATGGCCATTAATATTTAATATTTTTTTAATCAAACTAGAGTCCATCTGGAGTGAAGACTGTGGGAAAGGTTAGCCGAAGATCGAGGCCAGTGGCGTGCTATGGGAGAAGCCTATGTCCAACAGTGGACTGCAATAGGATGATGATGATGAACAGTCGCAATGAATCTTAGTGTTGTTCGATTGATTCCCCCAAGTGGTGGGATGGAGAATGGAGGCGTTTCTAATATTTATATTTGGGAGGAGAGGGCTTGAATACAGTATGGTTAGGTGTTATCTAGGGTGTTTAGTAATTGTCATAGGATGTTAACATACTAGACCACGCTCTGATCCAAATTTCTTAACCTATGAACACATTAATGTCACATTAAGAAAAGTACCTGGTTGACCGAGCTTCGCTCAGTTCAGAAAATAACCTAGAAAAATCCCAAAGAAATAATAGCATCGCTGAAAGACAAAATAGCAGTATTTATGAACGGATTAATTTCTAGCATCAGAAAGCTCCATCTAGTATCGAGTAGAAAGAGTTTTTTACTTTTTCACCCAGTGTGGCCCTCATCGGTCATGGCGTTATAGATGGCGCTGCGCGGTTTTTAAAATGTCTATATCTTGAGAACCGAGCTTTTCTCGAACCTGGGACCTTGATAAATCGATTCCTTGAGCCGAAAAACCCCTAATCTGTAACTTTCATGAAAATCGTTGAAGCCGTTTCCGAGATCCTGGTTACACATATATATATATTATATATATATATAAATATACAAGAATTGCTCGTTTAAAGATATTAGATTGATGTCAATAATGTTTTGTCTTAAGCAGTGGATGCTAAACAGATTAAACTTTATTTTCTATCTAATGACGAAAAGCTGTGGCTCTATATAACATTATAATTAGCCGGAACTTCATTTGACAAACATTTCAAAGGTATATAATCAACATGCTTATCTCGATGGCCATCGCTTTTCAAAGCAAGCAAGCATGCATTGAGAAACATTTACAATAGGTAAGGTCTAGTGGTCATGGGCTTCTGGTCTATGTCATTAACACTGAACTCAATTTTAAGAGTGTATTATATTACGTTTTTTAGCATAAGGTTATGAGTCATTTTGCACTTAACACATTATCGGGCAAGTAGGTTGAGGGCATGTGAAGTTATGCTAGCTATTTTTTACCAGACTGCAATAAAACGAGAGCTGTATTAGTGCCTACAGCCTATACATGTGTGTTTGTTTGACGATTAAACTTATTTGTCCTAATTGTTTGATGTATCATGAAATAAGTATGAATTTGGCAATTTTTTTGTTAATTATGAGTGTGTTTTGTTTGTTCGATGAGAGAGTCGTGATTCCAGAGGAAGGTTGAGGGGTGATACGTATAGAATTGATAGATTTATAACCAGTCTTGTTATTAGACTTCTACGGACGGAAAACCTTTCCTATGTAGGTGAGAGTGGTATTATTTTTTTTGTAGCTTATGGGGGGCAAACTAGCGGATTTGATGGTATGTCCATGAACAACCGTATTGTTTTACACATCTATTACCCCATACCCCTAAATGTGACCCTCACAAATCGCACGAAATACGTCAAAAGGTGCCTCTCAGGCAGGCTGGCCCCGATCGGTGGTGACCAATGTCGAAACCTCCTTCGAAAAATGCGCTGCGTTAAAAAAATATTATACTTTAGTAGGTATATATCTAAGATATATTTGGATAAATTGTGCCACAGTAAAAGCCAAACTTATTTACAATTAATTTGTATTTAAAGTTATATTTTCCAAAAGCTGCTATTGTTATAGCTGTTATGTACCTATATATTCACGTATTTAGTAATAAATGGAATCTTTTTAAGCTGTGTGCTTTTCATAGTCAATAATAAAATTGCAAAAAGCATATGGATGCACCATATGCTTTTATAAAGCCAAGACGGGTGCTTACTGCTCCTCACAGGCTTCTAAATGTAGTCATTCCACGGAGACGATGGTTAAACAAAATTTCGTCTTTTTTATAGTATAAGGGGGCAAACGAGCAATCGTAGTCCTAACGACGCCCATAGATATATTGCCACGTCTAATGAGGCACCGAAAACTCACGAAACTCGATACTATGGATGTCACTAGGCAACGATATCACGCGAGCACAGGTCCTCCCCGAGCCGGTCATATACTATTACAATGCAGCACGCCGTTTACTAATAATATTCGCCTTAACATGTCACGCCTCATAATATCTAGAACGGTTCTTTTGTATCTTTTCACGTAGGTGGGTACGGAATGTAATTTTAACATTTGAATTGAATCATTTTGACCCCGAGTTCAAATTATGAGGTCATGCTATTGTGGCGCCGAAATTTAATTTGCACTAAGTGGGGTTCTTTTCGTTAATATATCATTGAGTTCTAAGTAAAGGCATTTCTCATTGCTATTTTAATGTTGAACTTAATAGCACTTGTCGGTATTGATGTGTCGGACCCACCTTCCTCTTCTCCACCGGATATTTATACAAATTTACACAGGCATCGTGTAAGCGAGAAGTATCAAGTACCTCCCCGGTCGTATCGGCCTAATGAGGTATATTGCACCGTAGCCCTACCTCTTACTATGTGGAAGAGGCGAGAAATTGTCTACTTACTAGGTGTGGTAGAGATACCTCTGTAAGTATAATATGAAGACTGAAGAGAACAGAGCAAAGTAATATACTAGAAACTGAAGAAGTGACAGGTGACCGTCTTCTAAATACTTACCATCAAATGATACCAAAAAAAACCTTGTGTATGAGGTTCAAAAAACCGCAAAGTTTATTGCTGATAGCTGACTGACATCACCGGTTATTTGTTTCAATCAGGACTGTAACCGGCGGATCTCCTTCTAAATGGCGTTGTCCTCTGCCATTTGTTCCAGTGCCTTAGACGTCACCTTCTTTAGATGTTAGACTTATGCCCTTACTTCCGCTCTGCCTGTTATTACTTTTTTATATGTGAACTTAACACCAAGTTAGCCTAGCCCCGTGCTAAGTACCGTAAGGACTTGTGTTACGGGTACTAAACAACGAAAAATATATTTAAGGTTTTTATTATCGAAATACATACAGGGTTGATAAGAGCGAGAGGCATTAAATGAAACCACATATACTATAAGTGCCTACAGTTAATCCGAAATTATTAAAAAAGTTTACAAGCATACGAAATTACTTTTTTCAAACAAGTTAAATAGCGAAAAATTGTTAACACTTTATACCGGGCGGCTACAGCGAGCACGGGGTGAATGACCCCGGCCGGTCATAGTCGGCGATCAGCTGCGATACAGCGTGTACGAAGTGAGAAAAAACTTTAAAAAATTCCTGTGGCTAAACTATTGCTCCGATTAATCTGATTTGATGATATACTAAATATGCGGTTGCCTCTCGCTTGTATCAACCTTGTATAATACATAAATAAACATCTATGATCAAGGCGGGATTCGAACCCGCGACCCCTGGCCCAACGTGTTCCCCTTGAACGAGCTAGCCACTGCGCCAGCCTGGTCGTCTTTTATGTAGAAGAGCAAAAGTAGAGTTTGTGGACTTTACTTGATTTGTAACGTTCACCTTGTTTGCCTTGCAAATATCTAATAACCAATTGTGCTAAAATTTGGCATGCTTCAATTAACGTAAGTTCATTCAGTCATGACGATTGCTGAGCTCATTGAACTTATTTGCTTATGTGAGCAATAGCTGGCCTACAAGATCTCTGCAACGCTAGATCAGCCATAATAGTGACTCAAGCTGGCGCCTCCCACTGTTCGAAGAAGGTTCGTGATAAATATGCTTTGTATATACTACTAGATAGGTTTACAGCAACTTTTTTTATTATCTTGCCATACTTTAGAATTTAGATGAAAATGTTGGGCTTTTAGAATTTCTTCCTGTGTCAATATGGAATAAAAATATTAGCTTTATTTTTTTGCCTTTAACTGTTTTATAAGTGACCAAATCAGTTACGATTATTCATTATTGGGGTACTTAAAATTAGAAATAAAACAAATTTTATATGTATAGATTCTTTATTTAAAAAACCAATACATTATGATTTTTTTATTAAAATAAAATACTATATTTAAGTAGCTATTTGTGTGCGCATGTGCTGTGCATGTTTACCTCTATTGGTCCACAAGAAAATCAGTAAAGGGGAAGGCGAGTATTTCACATTAGGTATATCCATTTCAACAGCTAAAAGACTTGACGAGGTTCCTTGTATCTAAAGAGAAGAAGGAAGAAAGAGAAAAGAAACAAAAAAAGGGCTGGGGGAAGGTTATTTATCATCATCATCTTGGTAGTGATTTTACTCAATAAAATAAATACTACTAGGACGTGGTAAGTTGGAACCTGGACAAATGCCACTCCCCGGTATCTACCCCCAATGTCGCCCTCGGGGGTTTTGCTTCTTCGCATTCTTGCCAGGTTCCTGGCAACTCCAACTTACCGCGTCCGAGTGGTAAATATAAATGCAATTATTTTCATTCATTCCACCTTTTATATTTAGGAATCTGTTAAACAAAACATATTTATTAAGGGAAACATACAAAACCAAACAAACTAGGACCAACACACCTGTAAAATTCAATTTTACAATGTTAAATATTTGGACTACAGATATAGTGCAATGGAAGGTACAAGCATCCCAATAGCAAAGTGGTGTACATTTGTATGCCACGATTGATATTCGTCTTTTTATAGCATTATTGGACAATCGAGCAATCGCTCTTTTGATAACTGCCGATGCCCATACTACTCGGCCGCGTTAACATGGCACCTGGCTTTTGATGTAAAAGACAAGTAGCGTTAGCATCAGTTTTTTTTAAATTTCTTGCTACTTAAAAAAAAATATTTGTTATTGTTTTTTTTTTAGTTTTTAGTAGTTTTAGTTTTTGTTTTAAGTTAGGTTTGGACGTTTTATTTTGTAACAGCTATCTACATAAATTTGTTATTAGAGACAGTGCGTTCTCCAAATTTAACACAAATGTTCACGCTTGAACATAATCGCTCATCATCACCGAATCCCGTCCCGTCCGGTCAATTTAGACATAAAAAAGTGGTGAAATAACAAAAATTCCCGGAAAGCCAAATTTTGGTGGAGACCTATAGTTTGCCATTACAAATCAAGTTTTAAAATTCCTCATCGATCCTATGTGTGCTTAAAAAGTTATTAGGGTCAAAGGTCAAAATTCGAGGTTTTTTGGATTTTGCTTGAAAACGGTAAGTTTTAAGAGTCATATTATACATGATATGCACATTGCACATATAAGCCACGTATACATATTAGGCACTTAATACAAGTATAAATACTTATTTGTGTCTCTTTTATAGATATTATACTATCCTAAAAACATTTATTCAAATAGTAGCCAGTCCCTAACTGAATTTCCTCTATGCACGGCTTGAAAAACATCGGGCTATTCTATTGCCCGTAGTGTTACAAGGACCGACATCCACTATGTAAAACATATGACTATTATATGACTCTTAGAATCGCGATTTCTCAGGAATGGTAACTGTTAGGAAAAAAATCATTGATACCATTTTTGTAGATAATTTTAAGATCTACAACTTTGGTTTGAAGTTTTTTTTGATAAACTTACCGTTTTCAAGCAAAATCCAAAAAACCTCAAATGTTGATCTTTGACCTCGAATAACTTTTTAAGCACACATAGGATCGATGGGGACTTTTAAAACTTGATTTGTAAGGACAGGTAGCAGTGAGTATCCAATCTACCACCCATATCCTTCAAACCATCAGTCTGTTATCTGTAGGTCGCAGGGTA
This sequence comes from Calycopis cecrops, assembly GCA_001625245.1. Lineage (NCBI taxonomy): Eukaryota > Metazoa > Arthropoda > Insecta > Lepidoptera > Lycaenidae > Calycopis > Calycopis cecrops. Next base: position 52,744 of record LUGF01009541.1, read on the forward strand.
CAGACATCCTGACATTTATTATGTACAAGGTTGATACAAGCGAGAGGCATTAAATGAAACCACATATTTAGTGTATTATTTTCAGATTACACAGCAAAATCAGATCCAGTTTTCTAACATGATTGACCTCTTTTCTCCAGTCTGCATTTGCTGCTGTTATTGATTGTATAGCTTCTCTTGTTAATTTTTCTATTTGTCTTTCTGACTGATCGATATATTTGTCTTTGTTTTATTGATTCCAAATATGTTCGATTGGATTTAAATCGCAGTGGCAGACGTACGACTTCGTGGCTATTGTCTCTCAATAATTCATCTACCATATATTTTTTTAAGTTTATTTATTTTTATCAATAGGTATAATTCTGGTTTGGTAATTGTGGCATCATAATTTATATTATTTTTTGTTAGCCAGCTTCGCATCTCAGTCTTCAGTGACGACTAGCATGGATTTTTTTTCCGATTGTGTCGAATGGTACGGAGCGTAACGTAAAAAATAACTTTTATATGTAAATATTTTTTTTCACTCAGTACTATAAACGTCATCAATTGAGCCAGGTGCCATGTTAACGCGGCCGAGTAGCAGATATACACATATTTGTGTTATGTATCTGTGTCGCCCTCCCCTCCTATGGGCCAATGGAAAGTCGCAAATCCCACAAAACGCAACAGCATAGCTTCACGGCGGTATCATATGAACGAGGGGTACCCTGTCGTGCTGGCCAATTCGGCTACAATGCAGGATTGCACTACCTTACATCATCACATCTTGTAAGTTTGTTTACAGTCCACAAACCATAGGTATACCATCGATACTATGATGCATCCAGTTCCTCTGGGCACATTTTATAGACAATATTATTGTCTTCTAGCTGACCCGACAGACTTTGTCTGGTCATCGCTGGAAAATATGTTTTCTTGGTAACGTGTGATGTTACGTGACCGAATAGTCCTAGAGTAGAATAGTAGTAGTAATAGTAGTATCATTACTTTTCCCATTTTTTTTGCCGCAGGGGGATACGATAAAGTCACAAACCGCACAAATGCAGCATGGCACTACCTATTACACAAAAACTTGAACAGTAAATAATGTATTAAACTAGCAACTTGGCAATAATGAGGTAAATACGCCAGCGCAGTTGCCAAAACCAATCAGGTAATATTGCCAAAAAACTGTAGTCAAGTGTTGGTACTAAATCAAAATTTTTAGAGTTCTATCTTATAAAGAAAAAAAACGGAACCCTTTTAAGATTACTTTGTTGTCCGTCTGTCTGTAAGTATGTCAAAACCTTTTCTTCATGAACAATTTGTAACAACTCTCTATAGATATTGATGTTTAAATTTCGTAGTGGATTCGATGTTTAAATTTGTATAATATGCTATCCCACTTTTACTAAACACGACGAATGTTCGCAGATGAGATAGAAAGCATTTCTTAGCCAAATCTATGACGGTTAGTCAAGTCAATCAAGTAATTAATCAATCAATCAAGTCAGCCAGTCAAGTCGACACTACACAGACTATTTAAATCTTTGCTAGTGTGGTCAACATTAACTCTCCCGGTTTTTCTTATATTTCTCGTTGGTACACAGAACCCTCGGTGTTAGTCAGATTATCACCTGACCGATGTTTTTTATATTCGCGTAAAATTACGCTACCTGTTTAGGCGGAGGAGAAGTTACATTAAAGATTAGCTGGTGCCAGCGACTTCGCGTAGCGTAGTTCTATTAAAATCAAAGTTTCTTTCAAATATTCAGATCCGTCTGGTAAAGTATAATTAGTGAATTTCCCGTAGGATTGAGTGATTTTCCCGCAATAAAGTGTTCTAGATGTTGTCCAGGCTTAGATCTATAAACCACAAAAAGTTTCATTCAAATCCGTCCAGTAGTTTCGAAGTCTGGCCTGGTTTGTCCAGACAAACAAAATTAAAAAACATTGAAAAGTGTTCCAATACTATTATCATCGCCCCCGATTAATTTTTTGTAAATATATTCAACGTACAGACTGTGCGACTCGAGTCATGTTTTTACTCGAGTCAGTTTGTCAAACTCGTACTCGAGTGAAAAAAAATCCTACTCGAGTGAACTTGCACTAGTAAGTGAGTTAACGAGTGACTTTTTTACATATGGAATTTACTGTTTTATTAAATGTAAAGATTGTATAAAACGGGAGAGGGCGCTAAGGTTCAATTCACACCAAAAGCGCGGCGAAGCGCAGCGAAACGGTGCGCACTTTCAGCGTCATATAAATTTAAACTTTATTTTCATTATTGTAGTACTTATTATCGAATTCTCGCGACTTCCGCGCGGATTCCAGCGAATTCTCGCGCAGTCGCGGGAATCCGCGCGACTCGTTCGAGTTTCTCATGCGATAATAAGTATTATAGTTATTATTATAAAGTTGAAATTCATATGACGCATAAATTTCGCTTCGCTTCGCTGCGCTCCGCCGCGCTTTTGGCGTGAATTGACCCTAATTGCATAAATATAATAATTATTATAATATTTCAGGCAATTTTAGTAGCAGGAGAGATTTGATGTTTTATAAAATCGAAATGCAGGCTACAATAGGAGGATTTTAAACATATAACCTGAAGAAGTATACTGAGTTTTACTGGAGATGATATTTTTTAGTTGAAATGAAAATTTCTTAAGCGGCGTCAGGGCAGGTAAAAGTGTTACGAGTTCGTGTCAGCCGCAGTAAAGTGGCGTTGGCTAACTTGTAGCAGCTACAAAGCACTACAAGTGTATGCTACTAAATAATATAGGGCATTGATAATTGATAGTTTTAATTTATCTCTTCCATTGTTTGTCCCTGAGTTCCATGACTGCCTGTTTCGTTTTTTATACCATAAACAAAACGATTTTGAAGATTTAAGTGTATTATGACAAGTAAAATGGTCTACAGGTTCCGCTTTGCTTCCTAGCCATTTGACCTAGCAAGACCAATACAAATGCCATACTAAGACTTTTTTTTATTTACAAGTAGTAGTACCTATATAGGGTAATAGTATAAGGGGACAAATGAGCAGACACTTTACGGTGGTATTATGTGAGCAAGAGGTACCCGACTGTGTCGGGTCAATTCATTTACAAGGCACAACCCTCTTACCAAAACGAAGCTACAATATCATCGGCTTTCTGCAAAAACTCATTGTCATTTACAAAACTTTGAAAAATCAATTATTTATTGATAACACTATAATACCACTGCATTAAATGAAACCAAAACTAATTGATTTCTCTAACTTTTGTAAATGGCACTCAATGATTCTTTCATTAAGCCGATGATATAGAGTTGATGCTTATGGTATTTTCTCTATCTTACATACACACAAACATATTTGCACACACATATGCATATACTTTGGTATAATCTGTTAGAAAGTAAATGACATCTGGCTATAAAAAAAAAGGTTAAAAGTACCCAACAGATTATAAGTTCAAAAAACTAGCACCAGTGCTAATTTTGTCACATACATTGCTTATATAATATTGATAGTTTTAACCAGCACTAATATGGTCAAAGAGTAGGTGTTTTTTTTTTTAATGGTAATGGGGGCAAACGAGCAGTTGTAGTCATTTTCATGACTACCGATGCCCATAGACATCTGCATAGAGACTATATATATGCGCTGCCCCCCTTTCTCCTTCCACCTCCATGGTTTAAAGGAAATTTGATATTTAAATTGGGCCAACATGATCAGGAGGGCTACAACCTTTTTTTTATCATAAACACCACCATAATCTTGAACTATATATCATCAAATCACCCTCTCGTATGATGATTTTGCTGTTATTGTTAACATTTTTTAGAATCCAAATATTTTTTTTTACAATAGGTAGGCTGAAAAAGGTATGGATATTTATTGGCATTAGTCCTTTAATAAATTATTGACTTTTTGTTTGGCCTTATGCTTTTGTTTTGCTTATGTTTTTCTTAGACAAAATGCTAAGATTTCCGAGATGATTATGTAGTAGAGTATAAATAGGAATGGATGCGTTGTGGCATTATAAAACTTGTCTTTGTATTGGAGTAAAAACATATATTTTGCCTACTTAAAAAAGACAACTTACCCTTCATATTACTGAACTCTAAAAATCACACATCACTGACTTTTGTGAATTAAAAATAAATAAAAGTACCCCATTGTGCAGTCACAAACTGATTCTTATCATGTAAACACTTCCTCACAACTTTAAAACTTCAAATTTTAACTTAGTCATTTTTTTACTTATTTCTTTCATAACACAGTAATGGCAACAGGTTTTTAGTACCTCATTTTCAGTCACTAACTAGTTTTTTTGAGCACTTCTCACAACTAAAAACTTCAAAGATTAACTTTTTATATTTCTTTACTAATAACTTTAATAGCACAACAATGGACTATATCCATTCCTCACAACACTAGAAATTTACTTGAAAACACAAATTCACTGCATGAAGCAGTCACTGCAAACCCTTAAAATGTTTTTAATGTATATATTTAATTCACTAAGTCACAATACAAACATCACTCTTGTCCCACAGATCACAAGGTGTAAAAAAACAACAACTTCAGATAAAATATTCTATTTGTGTTTGCACACACTACACATACACTGAAAGATTATACACTATAACTTTTACCAAATATTATTAAACTTTTACACAGAGATGTGTTTATTACCTAGCAAAAACTATTTGATGATTTAGCAATAAAATTTACACATAAATTGTGAAAAACCACAGCACTTCCACTGTATAAACTTATTTTGTTGGTCACAAAAAAAATACTATTTGACATCACATCACAAGAACACTACACAATTCACATGATATACAAAAAAATATATATGTATTATATGAAATAATTATTAAACCTTTACGTAAAACCTTAACTAATATATCCTAAGTTATTTATAATATGCTATGTTTGCTATGCAGAGCCCCCTCTCACAACTACAATAACCAAATGATCTTCTTTAAGACTGTCCTCGGTAAGATTATGGCAAGTTCTCTTTAAAAGTTCAGTAGAAAAGTCACACGGAGGAAATGAATATAAAACTCCAGTTGCCTCAGTCTCTTTGTTTAGCAGAGAAATGACACCAGCCGCCTCTTTTTGTTTCAAATATGATACCAAGTTTCTCATCGGCCTTGTCTGA
>LUGF01009541.1:58008-82990 GCA_001625245.1 Calycopis cecrops
TAACTTGGGTTGATCTAACCGAAGTCTCTGTGTAATTCTCAATTGGTTTTTACCATCCTCATCTTTCATCAGACTGTCTATAATTTCTGAATCCCCATCAGTAAGATGGAACTTGGTAGGGAATAAGGAATTTTTTAATATGAGAGCTCCATTCCAAATAGTGGTTGCTTTACGAACTACTTCAGGTAAGGTTCTAGCAGAAGCCAACATGCCACCGCTTCTACGTGGGGATCCATCAGAATCACTATCTGGGGAACGACGACGTGGGGATCGTGATCTAGACCTATCCACACCAGGCTCTCGGGAGCCAGACCTCCGGATGCGATTCTCATATTCACCATCAGGGGGTCTCCTCCATTCCTCATCACGATAGTCACCAGACCCATGGTACACTCCACGATACATGCCACGTCCACGGCCACGTCCTCTACCTCTATAACCGGTACCACTATAGGCATAACCTTCTTCCCAATTGCCTTCATAGCCCTCATAAGCTTCCCCTGTCCTACCTTCCTCACCAACAGGTGCAACATATGGCTTTGGTCTGTATGTGCCACCAGTACCAACATCCGCAAAGTCAATTCTAAGACGCCTATCAGGACCTCCAAGTGGAAAACCTCTCATCTCTTTAACTGCTGCTTGTGCAGCATCAATAGAGTCATATAAAATATATGCATGTGGTTCACCTTTTGCATATTCAATTTTTTTTATTGCTCCAAATCTATCAAATTCTCTCTCCAGCTGAGCTACTGACGTCCATGGACCTAGACCCCCAACCCAAACACGAGTAGTTGGTGTGGCTTTACCGTAACCAATTTTGCATTGGAATTTTCCTATATACTGTCCAGAAAGCTCAACTTTTGCACGGTGTGCCATATCTAGTGTTTGATAACGTACGAAAGCAAAAGCATTTCCAGTACCAGGAGGTGGTCTTTTGATATCTATATCTTCAACTATACCATAGCGACCAAAAATTCGACGGAGTTCCTCATCTGATATATTAATCTCTAAATTCCCCGCAAATAATGTCCTAGTAGCCAGAGGATCGTCTTCTGGCTGGATATGGTGTAAATAATTAGGAAATTTATCTTTTTTGTTTTCAAGCTTCTCGAATGGTGGATGGTGCGGACGTGGCATATATGGGCGAGGCATATAATGTGGATGAGGAGGATGATGCATGGGTGGGCGATGGTGCATTGGTGGGCCATGGGGACCTGCCATTGGATACTCATGCATAGGTGGTCTGAAGTCCCTATGATGTGGAGGCACAGTAGGGGGGATGCCATAAGCACGGTCGTCCGGTGGTGGTCTTCTTCTTTCAGGAGCCGGAGACCACGGATAAGAATAAGGACGATCATAATCAGGAGGAGTAATACTGCGTGGTCTACTACGATATTCAGAACGAACTGGTTCATATACAGGGTCAACAATAGCTACTTTGTCGTACAAAATTATCCTCGGCTTGGCATGTTTCGCGTCTCTAGCATCTTCAGTACTACGAAAACATACATAAGCTACCCTCTCGTCTAGTTCATGGGAAATTTTTATGCTAAAATCTCCAAACTTCTTGTATTCTCTATATAACGTATCCTTCACGATTTCGTCAGATGCCTTAGGGTGTAAAGCACTTACACATAAAACCTTATAATAGGGTCGAACGGAATCTTCTCGCACTTCCCGAGACCGAACGTAATCATCGCGATGGGGGGAAACATAACGCCCACGGGGGCTCGGAGACCTTACTCGCCGGCGAACCCGTTCCGGAGTAACCCTCTCGTCAGAGCTGTCGTCATATCTCCCTATGCTACTACGCGTTCTTTTTGATCGTGGCATACTGTCCCTTGACGAGCTTCTCTTCATGTTACGAATTTTCACCGTTATACGATCTCTATCTCTATCGCTACGCGGTAATCCAATCATGAAAGCTCAGTTTGATGAACCACTATCTGAAATGCACAACATAACACGTCACTTCAAAATGTCGCCTTGTTCCAGAACAATATATCGGCACTTCACAGCTGAGTTAATATAGTCTTACCACAAATAAAATAGCAAGCAAAACCACTATAAATGGATCACAACACATCCACTAGTAGTTTGTATACTTAAAAATACAGTCCGCACATTAAATCGATAAAACCGGGACAATACGACGATTTCACTATCAAGGCGACCCAACAACAGAATAAAATGGCTACCGCCTACCGGTCGCCGACGGCCGTGGACCGAGGAGCGAAGACCGAACGCCGTACTCGTTTCATAGGGTTACCACTACCAAAATAAGAACAAAATTATCTGCTTATTTTTTTATTAATTTATAATAGCGTCACCCATGTTTAAATTGAACAAAATCACTGATATTCCGTATAAACTTCACCTCCTATTTCACCCCCTTAGGAGTTGAATTTCTAAAAATCCGTTCTTAATGCTCACATCAATAAAGAAACCTGTGTACCTTTTAATTTTTATTAAGGTGTAATTACACGGGACTCTGGACTCTAGAGTCCAAGGACATATCAGCTAGTTCCGGTTTTTTTCTATGGAGATGTCACGATCGGATAGTTTTTTTCGCTCGTCGGATTGTTTTTGAGAATACAGATAATCAATGTCAGTGTTTCATACAACTAAAAAAAATTACCTTTAAGATTAAGAATAAATCCTTCATTAACATTAAGTGTATATTCGAAAGTTCTATAAAGAGTCTAAAAAATTTTAAGTAATGGCTTTAAATTAAATATTTACTATTTTTTAAATTGTTTTTGAAAGAACATGATAGTATTTCTATTATTATATTATCATCAAACTTTGTATTATGTTCATATTCAGATGCCAAATATCTTTGTCTTTGGTCATTTGTTTTTAGATTTGTTATTAGATTAAATAGATATAATATTATCACTTGCAGACTTTTTACGCGCTAAATGATTTCTTATTTTTCTTAAATTATCACTATTGAAGTAATTTGTTAATAAATAATATGTGATATGTGTAATTGTGAAAAAATATAATGACGTAAGGTTAAAATATTACTACCTACTTAAAATACTGTGTGCTTATTTATTTTATTTAGCTTACGTAAAATGGCACAATGAATTGTATGCAAAATAGAATAAGAGAACGGGTGGTAGCTGTAATGTAAGGTCATGCTTAGTTCGAAGAATAACAAATTTCCAGAAAAATATCCTCACAAGTGAAGCGTATTTTGTATGCAAAAGGATACCACCGTCAGGACCACACTTTAAAACCTTGTTAATTAATAATAATATGATATAAAACCACAGAGTACCTTTTATATAATATAGAAGAAGGAAAACTAACGGAGTTCAAAATACGAAATGAGAATCATATTCTCAGTATAAAAAGTATATTATTTAATACACGTATAATATTAGAGTTAACTCTTTTACTGATACATTATTAAATAGTGTTTTATTGTATTTTAATATTAAAAAAGGGATTGCACGCAGTACAAACATGCCACGGTGACATCACCACGCACAGGTCCCAACTTATCGCGTACGAGTAGTATATACATACATTCTGAAAGAGATTAAATTGATTGAAGCTAAAAATTTCAAAGATTTTGTTGTATAATAATTATATGGTAATTAATTATTTTTATTTTATTTATTTAATAATATTAACCACTGCCATTAATAATATAGCCGCAAATACAAGGACTTTTTTCTTCTCCTTCCATTAACTCAATGTACTTAAAATACGTTTTACTCATGTTATTTATTAAATACTTTGCTATATTTCAATCACAAAAATTAGTTAATGAATTCAAGTTAGAAAATTTTATAATGTATTATATTTTGTAATAATCAGTAAAATTCTTCTTATAATTCTCTATCTAATCTTCTCAATTATCCCCTAAATGATGGGTGGATAATCTACTGGTATCATTATCTCGGTTGCGTATCCGACGAAACGTGTCGGGAACGTGTCGGGAGTTTGTCGGGGGTGAACTTATTAGCTATGGTCGTCTATAGTCTATATCGGATATGGTTTCAGTAGCCAATCACGTTACAGGAAGTGGACTCCATTTCGTGATTACACGGGACTCTGGACTCTAGAGTCCAAGGTCACGAGTCCAATGTCACCTTGGACTCTAGAGTCCAGAGTCCCGTGTAATTACACTATCAGTAACGAAAAGTGTTATATTATATAGTTATATACATTATAATTATATTGTACAATTACTGGGTACTCACGACGGTTTTGAAATTTCATACAATAATCGTTTTCATGTAATTCTATGATAAAATCTAAAAGACATAATAAAGAAGAGAAGAAAAAATATAGAGATTTTCAAAAAATTACGAAAAGAAAATGATTATATTTGAAACTGAACTATTTTATTGCTTTTTTAGCATTTTAATCAATAAAAAATAATAGGCAGCGGTAATTAATACGATAATCTAAATGTATCCAGGTTGCGCCGTTTTATACAGTGTAATGAAATTCTGAAGTCCAATAAAATAGGGTTCTACAACACTATGGTTTAACTCTAGAATTTTATCAACTTTTAAGTTAATTTACAACAAATAGCAATTGCGTATACTGAATAGCGAATACTTTGTTGGGATACGACTTATTTGTATTGTGACTATAGGGATCAAGCTTCTAGACACGCTTATTAGTGGTTGAAATGTGAACCGAATGCTACCAAATTGTTGCTTGTACGTAAGATATGATATAATATGTCAACATATTTTCGTGGGTTCCGTTTCTACTTTTAAGGTACTTAACCATATTTAATCTATAACTAGTCGCGCGGAGTCCATTGGACACTATGTGGTTTTTATTTTTTTCATATATTTTCTTTAACTATTATTCCTACAGGGCTTCCTAGTTCATACTCCCCTCATTGCTCAATGTTCTATAGGCCTCTGCAACGACCACATGAGCCATGCGGTGGTGCTTGGGGTCCTACAGACCCAAAGAGTATAATAATATAATATGGGAAAGAGAGCCCTCTCGTGTGTTTTTTAAGAATCTCGATTTGATCGACGACACCTGCATTTTGGCGCGGGAACTACAATCATATATATAGATACATATAGGTTACTATATTCTCTAAAATTTCGCTGCTTTCGAAGAATACTGTTGTAACTCAAAATGAGTGAATTTCTCAGTACAGCAGTTAGAAGTACTATATATGAAGTATGCTGTACTGAGAAATACACTCATTTTGAGTTACAGCAGTATTCTTCCAAAGCAGCGATTTATGCGATAATAAATAACATACTTAATAGAAATATTAACTCATAATAGAAACACATAATAGCAGTGTTCACGTCTTAAATACAATTTTGATCAAAAAGCGTTTCTAGGTTAGTTATATTAATAATATTTACATAATTGTGATTTAGTGAGTTGAACATAATAAGATGTGAACAAAGCTATTATAATATACCAAAAACCGCCCAAGTACAAGCCGGAGGCACACCGAGAATAATTTGTAACTAGATAAATTATATATCAAGTTTCCGAGAGCAAAATAACATAACCGGCATAATTAAAATTTTTCTCAGTAAATAGATATATTATTACGAAAACTATTACAGAAAATTAACAGAATCATCGCAAATTACAACAAATAACTATAGATACAGGTTTATGTAATAAAACAGACAATCTTTTTAATTTTTTTTTTATTTTCTTATATTCTATTGTATAAAGATACAAACAACACAAAATAGCGTCTTTTCGCAAAATATCACTATGCAAATAACACTGAACGTAATGTAACGTAGCGACAAAAATATTAAGTACCGGGTGTTGAATTCAACAACAGGACGGAGGAGAAACTCAACTCGACGTCTGTTATAGAAACTTAAACACTGAAGAACTAATATTTTAACACAAAATGGACACACAAAACATACGAGCGCAGACGCAAGCTCCGGCAACCATATTTGTGTAATTTAAAATGTTGCCAGAGTATGTCACTATATTTTCGTGGCATGGTTGCCATTACTGATATTGGTAATATCTTAGATTGCTAAGAATTTTTAAAATGGATAAACCGATAACTTTCATGAAATATGTTTCAATTATTTTCTAGAATTTCATATACATTAAAATATTAATAATTAATAATTGAATGAATGATTTTCAAATATCTTGTAAATTTGCGCGTACAGAGACATCTACCAGTGCGCATTAGAACTAATAGTTTTCTGCGCCAAAGTGTAGGTGTCGCCTGTTCTATTATAAAAGTCGCCTTTGTGCTAAACTGTCCCCCCCCCTGTACAGACCCCTCTCGACTAAAACAGCGGCTACACGGGACTCTGGATTGAAGACTCCAAGGGCACCTCTGCAGGTTCCGTCAAAATTTCTATGGAGATGAGACGATCGGAAAGTTTTTTCACTTGTCGGATCGTTTTTAAGAATGCAGATATTCAGTTGCCGTGTTTCAAACAACTGAATAAAACTACTTTTATTCGAAAGTTCTATCTTCATAGTTCATAGTCTAAAAAAATTTAAGTACCTACTGACTTTAAATTAAATATTTATTATTTTTTAAATTGTTTAAGACAAAACATGGTAACGTGCAAGAAACAGAGGCAGCATTTTCACCGCCCTAGTGATCAAATCAAATCAATCAAATCAATCTAATCAAGTCAATCAAATCGAATCGAATCGAATCGAACCGAATCGAACCAAACCGAATTATTTTTTAAATTGTTTATGACAAAACATGGGAACGTGCACGAAACATAGAGGCGGCATTTTCACCGCCCTAGTGATCAAATCAAATCAATCATGAAATATAATATAAAAAGTACTTTTAATCTCAGATACCTATCGCCATTTGAGCGGCTAGGGCAGGTTGCGTAGACAGGTTTCCTCTGTCTCAGGTTGGTTCCAATCACAGAGTACTTTGTATTATACGTAGACAGAGAATACAATTCGTAGACAGCTGGTATTCTCTGTCTACGGTTCCAATACTACCACAGATAATACGTATTTTGACATTTACATTTTACTATCAAGTTCATAGTTCAGTGTTCACTATCATATCAGTTGTTTTTCAAAAGATTAACACTGTTTATTTTTTTACGAATGAGACCTAGGGTTTAAATTATAATTTATATAATTAACCAAGATCTGTGATAAAAACAAAACCTAATTAACACAATCCAAAAGCACTTCTCTATACAAGATAGCACTGAACTATAGAAAGGTATTGGTTGTTATTAATAATTTTCGTGGCAATAAAAATAAAAAGAGAAATGAGAGATTGGTAACGAAATTTATTTGCTACGACGCTACTTATTGATGATTATTCTTATCAACTAATCTCTGTTTCTTGTTACATTGATAAATTATTATGGTGACTATAAATCACTTAGAAATAGGAATGTAAACATTAGTTGACATGTAAACAAAGTTATTAAACAATGTTTTTTATGTTCACGCTTTTAGGTATCAATTAAAGGATGCTATGATGGATGTAATTATAAGGATTAATAATCAATCAAGTGGGAGGGACAAACTTGCAAGGTTGGTTTAATATTTAATATAATAATAATTTTTAGAATAACTGCATTGTTTAAAACATCTAAATAGAATAATTATTTACTTTATTTTAGATTAATACAGTATGTAAGCCGTCTGCTATGGCATCAACTTGAAACAAGGAATGCAAACAAATATACCATTGACAGAATCAAAAGTCTTGAAAATACTTTTAGTTCTTTTAGGAGGGGTAATATATCTAATTAATTTCTTTAATCTTTACAACAATTCTATTATTTTGTTTTAAATTATGCTTCTTGTAGAATATAGAATAATCTATATTCTCCCATCTATATTATTTGGACTATTCAAATTATTAATAGGTAGAGCAGTGATCGGCAGCCTTCTGCCAGGAAAGGGGCACAAAGCGGCAAAATAGACTAAAGATAGGATTTGTGTGCAGAAGATGATCCATGATGTATATAAGATAACAATTGATTGTCTTGGCATTCATTAAAAGAGGGCTTGTTCACTTTTGGACTTATAAATGCTGATGAGATTCGATGGAGGGTCACTGGGGGAAGAGATACAAAAGGCCATGGCCCATGTTTGGAGAAGAAAAGAGGGCAACGCATGTTTCTAACCTCTATGTGGATTTCTATGGGTGTTGGTAGTTATGAAAATTGCTTTGACTTATATGATAAAAAAGGTCATACCAGGAGGTTTCGTGATATAAACATTGATGTTGGAATTCACTTCCAATGTAAGTTGGTTCTTACTGCTCTTCCTATACTTTAACAAGGACATGGGGATCTGTGCAAAATTTGATTATAGTCATTCTTGTAACTTCCAAGATTAACCAGGGAAGACACTGTACACACACACAAGATTTCTATATACAAGCTTATATTTTTTTTACCCTCTATTCTAAGTCATTGATATAAATATGTTTTTTATTTCAGTTTTGAGGTTGGGTATGTGTGTTGACATTTTTTACACTGCTCTTAACACAATTCACATAGAAGACCCATTTATTCGCTCATCTGTGACAATAAGTAAAGTTGCACATGGCCTTTTTCTGTATGCAGATCACATTGTGTGGCTAACTAGAAGTGGATTTTTAAAAACCGATGCTGACAGTTGGAATAAAACCACTCATAAATTTTGGTTACTCTCAATCATAGCTAACTTAGCTAGAGATATCTACGAAATTATGCACATTCTTGATATAAATAGATCAATGTTATTAAAACCTTCTATGCTAATAAACAGTTCTTTAAGGTCAAATGATTTTCATGCAACTATAAAACACATACAAACTTTTGTTAGTTGTCACAAAGATATTTTTATAGATACTTTAAAGAATTCATGTGATTTATTTATACCCTTGACTGTGTTGGGATTTACAAAACTCAGCCCAAGTGCTGTTGGCACGCTGGGTGCGATTTCTTCAATAGCTGCTCTGGCAACTATTGTAAGACCAATCAATAAACTGATTCCTTCATAATGTGTATAGACTTTATCGCAAAGAAATTGTGGAATTATTTAAAATATATTCTTTTTTATAAGGAAAGGTTATGATCACTTGTGATACTTTTTATAATTTTATATTGTTATTAAAGGGCATTCTCGTATCTCAGAAATATATGAATTGACTGACTGTATTTTATTTATTAAGTCATTTTTTTGTGATGTAGCGAACTAAACTTTTTTTTCGGTACCTAGGTATAGAAGCCTGGAAAGGAAAAGATCATCCTAACCACCATTGATAAATATAAGTAGTTGACACATATACCTACCCACCATTTTGTAAAAATGTGGTAATCACATGATAGAGATAGTGCCTTTGTTTCATTACCGTAAAATTAACTTGGAACAACCATGAAGAAACTCACACTAACATATTAATTATTTTAGTAGTGGTAGTGCCATGCTGCATTGCAGCCAAATTGGGCCTGCACAACCGGTGAGGTACCTTTCGCTTGCACAATATCGGTAAAGTGACGTGGTTTACCTACGTACTTTCTGTGAGTTTCCGGTGGCCTATGAAGGAGCAGGGAGGACAACACATCTACATACTTTCTATGCAGCTGTTCATATTATGTGTTGGTTTTCATCAAAAGACACCGACAGCTCTATTTCCTCTTAAAAATATTATGTTTAATGGTGCAAATAATGTCTAACAAATACTTTGTTATAAGAGCCAGCAAAATGATTGCAATGGCTAAATAGATTGTAGAGCATAGATGATATACTTGTAACCAGAGTTGTAGACAATGCGTAGACAGAGGAAACTCTGTCTACGAGACAATGTATATCCTCAGACAGTCCAAAGGACCAGACAGCGACTAACTAGTTCTTGTTTTTTTGTAACTTAATATATTACGCAGATGAAAATGCCGGATTTAACTAGTTTAAATTTTAATAGTAGGTATTTAGTATAAATCTATTACATAACAACATTATTAAAACCCTGTCATGTGTAGCATGTGGTAATAATTATGGTTCTTTCATTTTACTCCTGCAGACACAAAAAAAATATTAAATATGCCAAGTGCCGTCGTCAGATTTTAAATTTTAATTTATTTGGGAACACTTTTAACAAAATCCATGATATATTTAATTAAATACTAATTTATAAATGTAATGTATGTAATGTAATAAATAGCGCAAATATGTAATCATTCTTTGTACCTGGTACAGCGAGCACGAGGTAAATGACCTTGGCCGGCCATAGTCGACGATCAGCTGCAGTACAGCGTGTACGTAGTGAGAAAAGACTTCAAAAAATTCTTGTGGCTAAGCTATTGCTCTGATTGATCTTAAAACACTAATTTATAAATGACTGAAAACTAGTCGGTATGGTCCTGGAGCTTGGCTTATAGAGCGCATAGTTCTAGCCTGTCCGTAAGGACGAAACAAAAAAAATCAGTCATTAATTGTCAAAATATGTCAAAGTCATACAAATCAATTTCTTGCGTTTGGGTCTCGAGTGTTTTGAATATTTTTTTAATAGAACTGGTCAAAAAAGTAAAATATAAATAGTATGTCTAAAACAGTAATTGATGCTGCTAAGAAAATTTTATTGCTAGGACAATGTGTCCCAACTGTAAAGCAAAATGCGGCTAAAATTCGTGTGAAGAGGTTAGAATTGGACGAAAATCTTTTGATGGTAAGAAATGCAATTTTAAATAAAATGTCTCTGTTAAAAATATTACCGTAATACAACAGATAAATGTCTATAAAAATAGCTTATATCTTGTGCCATTTTGAGAATTTCGTTTCCAAAGAGTTGCCAAGCATACAATGATCGTTCTATTTAAGTTTTGTTTATTTATTAAAAGTATAGCATCAAATGTGTGTTTCAAAGATTATCATAGTGATGATTGCAGTACACCCTACATACCTACTAAGTGTTAGATAAATGGGGTACCCGTTAAATGTAATGTAATTTGAATGCAAAAGAATTAACATCAATGCAAATTTCTAAATGTAAAATATTAACATAAACTTAACAAAGGATTTCATTAAATTTGATCATTACATCAATCAATTAATTCAACAATTTTTATATTAGTATTTCAGAAAAGATGAATTTTATTATTGCCATGATCCAGAGAAGAAATGCAAAACTGGTGATGTAGTGTTAATACAATCATTGCCGCATAAATTAACAAAATTAATTACTCATGAAGTCAAAGAGGTAGTATACCCTTTTGGTGACATCACTGATCCAGTAACTGGTAAAAAAGTTGCAAAGGAAAGATACAGAGAAGATGTTGATAGAGAAGCAGAATTGTATGGACGGCTGGAATCTAGTTTCAATTATAATAAAGCACAACCAAGAGGTTGGCAAGATGGCAAAAAAGATTTCACCTCAAAACCAACGTACACGAAGTTCCATGTATTCGATGAGAATGATCCTTATGCCATTTAATATGTTAAACTTGCTTTATTTGTTGTAGATATTAAATTAGCTTTTAGGAATGTTGCTTGTAATTTTTTTTCATAAATAGAATGTCTGTTTATGGAAGTACATACTCCCAGTGTAATGTATCCCTGCTTTTAGGCTAGTGTTTTCCAAATAGAAATGTTGGTTGTATATTCCTGGGAGGTATATAAGGATCCATTAGGGGGTCATGTGTTGACTAGAAATTATAGCTAAAAAGAAATTAAGGCAAATAAATATTGAATCAAAAAAAAAATATGTGACAACATCTCATTTTCTTAAACTAATAGTTAACTACTGTTAGGCTCAATTCACACCAAAAGCGCGGCGAAGGGCAGCGAAGCGGAGCGCACTTTCAGTGTCATATAAATTTAAACTTTATTTTCATTACTGTAGTACTTATTATCGAATTCTCGCGACTTCCGCGCGGATTCCAGCGGATGCTCGAGCAGTCGCGGGAGTCCACGAGTCTCGTTCGAGTTTGTCATGCGATAATGAGTATTATATAAGTATATAATTAATTGTTATAAAGTTGAAATTCATATGACACAAACTGCACTCCGCTTCGCTGCCCTTCGCCGCGCTTTTGGTGTGAATTGACCCTTAGTCATTTATGATCATATTTTGATATTATATACAAGGTTGATAAAAGCGAGAGGCATTAAATTAAACCACATAATCCTACTAATATTATAAAGGAGAAAGTTTGTGAGTGTATTTGTTACTCTTTCACACAAAAACTACTGAACGGATTTTCATGAAACTTTAAAGTAATAATAAATAGCTTTCATATCAGAATAACATAACAAGTTAAAATTTATAGGGATTTTTTATAATTTGGTTATAATATAACGATAACTGTCAAGTAAGTCGGAAAAAAATCAGCCCCCTGAGAGCAATATTGGCGTGCGCTGCCCTAATCGTTGTTACACAAAGATAATTACTGTAGGATTATATAATCTTAAATAGTTCTAAATAAAAGTCCGCGACAGCATATATCTATCTTTTATGTGTAAGTCACTATGACCAAAATAGTGAACCAAACATTCAATTAAATTGGATATTTTTTAACGATGCACATTTTAGAATATTTGTACGATACTCCCGCTAAAATCCTTTATCCTTTCCTATTGGTCACTGACGTGTGAGCAGCGCTAAGCCCTGATTGGCGCATCAACGTGTGACGTCGAGTGAGTATTAAAAAATATGGCGTGTGTGTAAGATCGTCGCGCGTACGCTGCACATGCAAATTCGCTAAAAAAGACCCTTAATGGTATAACTGACCGCTAGTCAACCTAATTCGCGAGAAGATCACCTACCTAGACAGCCGGCTGTGACAGGTGATAGTGTGGTCCTGAAGGAAGACCCTCTGATCAGCGCAGCACGTGTTTCGGTGAGTCCTCCCTACCTTTCTTTATATCCTATCAAGGGTTTCTGTGTCCACCAAATTGGGTTCTAGGCGGAGAATGCAGTGACCATTCTAAGGGTACCTACACCTTGAATGGGACAGAGCTCCAGTCCTTCGTGGATCTCTGAAGAGGTGTCCCAATTCATGATAACCCCACAATATTTATCGAACTCTGTTAATGTATACATCTGTCACTTTACGTATTGAATGTAGATAAACTTCGTCTTTTACACTGAGTAATTTGGACGAATGGATTAAAAGTTATTATCACGATAAGATTGACTTAAATGGAATATCTAAAGCGCCTAAAATGCGCGGCGACAAATTCGATTCTCAAAGCGATTTATTGTTTCATACAATACGTATATATTTAATATAATATATATTTCAGTATACATATTAATAACAACACCATTTTTGAAGTCCGAAATCCACGCGGGCGAAGCCGCGGACGGAAGCTAGTTTACTATAAGTTAAACCGAAACTATTAATTAAAAAAAAGTTTACGACAGGTATACGAAAATCCTTTTTTCAAAAATGTTAAATAGCGCAAATATGTAATCATTTGTATATAATCAAAGGTAATCATTCTTTGTACCGAGCGGCTACAGCGAGCACGGGGTAAAGGACCCTAGCCGGCCATAGTTGACGATCTACAGTAGTGTGTATGTAGTGAGAAAAAACTTTTAAAGTTCTTGTGACTAAACTATTGCTGTGATTGATCTGATTTTTGTTGTGTAGCCTGGAAATGATACACTAATTATGTGGTTTCATTTAATGACTCTCGCTTTTATCAACCTTGTATAATACTACTGATATCATTTAAATAATTATTCATTTATAACACTTGAGAGCTGCCTGCTGCGAGAGCTCTTCATAAGTACAGTAGAGCATACTTCAGAAATATTGCTATAAATAATAATAATATCTGTGACTTATCAGTTATCACACATATATAAATACATATAATACATAGATAAACATACATGACCAAGGCGGGATTCAACCCCGCAACCCCTGGCGCAATATGCTCCGCTTATCCGAACCCTGTTCCACTGTGCTAACCTGGTCGTCAACTCTTTGAATTTTTAATTACTGTCATAAACCAAATAGACCAGTGTCGAAGCCTTCAAAAAAGGTAAAAAGTGCCAAAAAATCGTAGTAGAATGAAACCTATTATAAAATGTTGAGAATAGGTATTACAAAAATGAAAGGAAATAGTAGTTTATGCAACTGTCATATAAAGAAGGGTATTAAAACACGAGTGTGAATTTTTGAAACGAGCGAACGCGAGTTTCAAAATAGTACCTCACGAGTGTTTTAATACCCGNNCGTGAAAAAACGTGCAAAAGCGTGAAAAAGCGTGCAAAAGCGTGAAAAATCGTGCAAAAGCGTGAAAAAACATGCAAAAGCGTGCAAAAGCGTGAAAAAGCGTGCAAAAGCGTGAAAAAGCGCGCAAAAGCGTGCAAAAGCATGGAAAAGCGTGCAAAAGCGTGCAAAAGCAAGCAAGCAAGAAGAATTAAGAATTTTGAAATAAGGCTCTCTCACCACTCTCTCTCTCTCTCTCGCTCTCACACAGTGCTAAAATGAGNTAAAATAAAATGTCAATTGAGTTTTTTGTTGTCTGAGCTATAACAGTAGTCATTATAAGTCAAGTATTGAAAACATAAGTAGAATGTTACAACATTAGTGTAGATAAAATAAATTACGGTCGATTCGAGGTCGGGAAGTGGTAGAGGGTGAGTTTTTAAGGGTTAAAACAAATAGCAAACAAATTTAAGCTATTATTTGTACATAATGATAGAAAAATAATTTATCGGTTCGAGTTTTTTTTGTTTTAAAAATTTTTTGAAAATATTTTCCATAGTATATTTTTTATTACACTATCAGAAAGTAGAGATTCCAACGAATAAAAAGCCCACCTACTTTTCTAAAAAAGCTAATATTTTGACGCGTGAATTTTCGAGTAAAAATTAGGGTGCTTTTTCGGTATTAAATAAAAATAAGGAGAAAAAATTAATTTTTCAAATCCAAAAATTCTTGTGTTTGGTATATAGTGCAGTATTTGCTTATCAATACAGATGACCACCATATTGGAAATTAACGCCAAAAAACACTATTATTCTCAGCACACATCTGGTTTAAGATGCATTCTAAACTACCAGCTTCTTTGGCCAATGCATCTCTTGAAGAAAGATTCATACAATTTTTTTACTAATTTTATCCAAAATTAATTTTAGTTCAAATAAGTTATCATGTATTCCAAGAACTTGGAAATAAATGTAGGTAGAATTTTTTTCTTTTGAAATGGAGGTGGGATATGATCTGTAGGTGAAGCTGCAGTCAGTGTAGGCCCTTGAAGATGAAATAATGTTTTTTATTATTGTATGGATCCTTTGCCCTCTTCATTTATAATTGCTAGGAGTGTATAATAAAACATTAATAACATCAGATAACTTTCAATTTTATATAAAATAACCATGTTTTTGTTCATTATAATGAAGTCAACAAAACCCCCGTGTGTCATTGCATTTTTCATACATATAGCTGTAAAAGTGTAGTATTTTAGTTGACTACTAACTAGAACGCGCATATTTGACGATATTTTGAGAAATTAAGAAATTAAATGTTGAATGAAATATTTTGATTTACTAAATAACATATATATTATTTTTGGACTATTGTTATTATGTGAACTCCTATGTAACTGGGTTTCATTTCATAAAACTAAAGAATTCATATTCCAAAGTAACTCTGGTTTGGTGTAATGCAAAATGCTTAAAAAAATGGAATAAAAAGGTGTGAACAAATGAATGTCACATTAAAATAATATATAACAAAGGTATTTATTGCTCCATATCCATACAGTAAGTATCTCTCGACAATGTGGCAGACATCAGTCCTGTGCTAGAAACTCTCTCTCCAGGGCCGCTCCCATGAGGTTCCAGGAGCTATCGTCGTCATCGGGCGGCCCATCGTCATCGGAGGGAGGTGTTGAAGGTCTAGGCCTCTTGGCAGGCCTCATACCATCTTCTGTAAAAAATAATGACTAATCAACATAAGAGGTTGGAAAGACCGTTATTCATAATGTCATAACACTATTTATTGGTATTGAATCTGTCATATTTATTTAATTCATAATGAAAGACATTATAAATAAAAAAATTAAAACTGTACCTGTATTTGAATCACTTGATTCATCGCCTCTTTGATGTAATCTGCAAATTATAACAATGTGTTAATTCAATTAAATTTTTTTTTCTATCATGTTTTGTAGTTTTAGGACTGGCAGGTATTATTGGGCAGTGATCATTAGACAAAAAGTCGAAAAGTAAGTATATTGTAAAGTTAAAAAATAAGAATACTAAATATAGATAAATATATACTGAACAATGAAAAGTTGACAGACTTAAATAAAAATATTTACTTATAAAACTAAATAATAACTACTAAAATTACTTTCGGTATAGATATTGTAATTCGCCCCCAAACCATTGAAAGTCATAAAGATTAATTTTGATTAATAAAAAACTTACAAATCTGTTGAACTGTGATTGGTTTCAGTTTCTAAGTTTAGTAGTCTGTTTTCAGGTATATTCTCTTCATCATCCAAGTCATCTTGGTCTTTTGCTTCATCATCAGATGAACTCTCATCAGATTCATTAAAAATATCTTCCACCTAAAGTCATATTCACGAATTAGAAGTGGCAAGGAGACAAATATTTTTTTATTTTATAATGTAATGTCTGCACAATAACTGCAGCAGAGTCGTGACGGAGCATTGCGATATTTCTCCTATATATGTTAAACACATATGAAATGGTATCTTAATAAGTTAGTGTAAGATGCCTTGATGCATTACAGTTGATTTGTGGGGTGAAGTAAATCTGTCGCATATCGCGACGTTTTCGGTGGCCCACAGAGCAGGAGGTGTGCAATATCTGCATAATCTCGTATGAAT
Organism: Calycopis cecrops; assembly: GCA_001625245.1. Taxonomy (NCBI): domain Eukaryota; kingdom Metazoa; phylum Arthropoda; class Insecta; order Lepidoptera; family Lycaenidae; genus Calycopis; species Calycopis cecrops. The sequence continues at coordinate 74,797 of LUGF01009541.1, forward strand.
GCGTATATTTATCTTTGTCATTGTGTCATTGCTGCGTTGGAATGGGACTGGCACGGGGAAATACCTCTCGGTCCATGTCTGCTATGTCGTCGCTGGAGAACACGAGGAGGGGGTTTATGGTGTCGGCGAATCTGCCCGATGGCGTACGGCGGCGCGGTGCAGGCGGCGGCGGGCTACTGCAGTGGGCCGGCGGCCGTCGGGCAGCACTCTGGACACAAAAATGCAAAATTTATAGATGGCATAACTGAGTTAAATAGTCGGCGCTGCGATATAAACATGTGGCTGTTCCGCACATTTTCTTAACAATAGACCTATATACATAGGAACCTGTCTAACATTAAGTAAAGTAAATTTATTACATTTTGTCTTCTTACCATTCAGTAATAAATTATTAACACTAAACCAATGTATCATCATTGAGAGACCTATTTACCTCATCGTATTAATCTGTTGTCTCTATGTTTAATAATAACCGACATATCACCAAATAGGACTATCTCATTATTGTTTTAACGAGATATGGTAGGTCATCTACATATATTAGAAATAGAAGAGGCCCCAAAATTGACCCTTGTGGAAACGCCATTTCTATTTTAGTCCCATTAAATCTTTTTTATTTACCTCAACACTTTGAGTTTTATTGTTTAAATACGAGGTCAATAGGTTTAGAGCTGAGCCTCCTATACCATAATGGTGTAAAAAAAAATTCGACCTCTAAAGAATAGTGGCAGCACTGCCGACTTTAAATTTATAAAAAATTATACTGGGGTTCCCAAAACCTATTACATCTGTTCTCTGTGAACAAACCAAACAAGGTATATGTATAAGCATAATGCATCAGTGCATGTGACAATAGTCCATGTCCATGTCCTAAACACAGATGAGACGTCTTTATGATGATATTGGAGAGTACTAATTTGGGAATTGAACTGAAACCCCTAATGTGATCTGCAACTGAATGTGCTTGCCACTAGACCAACATGACTATGTATTATAATTTGTTGTGCCTAAATAAAAACTCAATGGTTATGCATATTTCAAGCAATTATGTTATTTTATTACCTGTCCTCCTCTTTGTAATGGGTACATTCTTTCATCCACTCGCTCCCATCTCTCAGCGCAACTCCAAAGCCACTCAGGAGTCACAACTGATAATTTATTTTTTCCCTCTGTCATTTTTCTACTGGCATTTACTTTTGCAGTGCCTATAAGATAATAACAAAAATATTAACATAATTTTTATTTGTTACAAAAATTAAATGTGATTCATGTAATGTACAAAAAATTTATAATACTGGCAAGATTTATATTTATACTAGGCGATTATTAAATAAATTGATAGTGTGGAAGTATGACATACAAATATTAAGTAAGACAAAATATTATATCTCACTATCAATTTTTTTTATTAGAATTACTTGTCCAATATTATTTTTATGTCATATTTCTCACTATAATTTAATTAATTAGTCTTACTTGCCAATCCTACCAGTGTTATATATCTTTTGCACAGAAAGTGATAGCAATCTGGAACAACATCCATATATTATTTTATCCATAAATAGGATTCCCTTGAAATAGACTAGAGAACAGCTAGTTATATATAAGTCCAATAAATATTATAAATACCCACTACTACTTCACAAATAGTGTCTGATTGTTTGGTAAATTACTTGCATAGAACTCTCTTTAAAATTATGTGTAGTATTAAAAAAGAAGATAAATTACGTTATGTCAATATTTCAAAATTATTAGAGAAAGAGTTTCTTAAAAATATTATTGATTAAATAACAAGATAGAGGAGACACTGGTATAGTAATAATTAGTAGAATTCTTACCAGATCTAACTGCTACTAAATGTGTACTATTTTCTGTAAAGTCTTGTGTAACCTCAGCTCCTAAACTTTTAGCCACTAAGTATGCTCTAGATGTTTCTAATCTTTGATGTGTTGGGACTAAACCACTAAACACTAAGCTAGCTCCCGATAAAACTTTACTTTTAACTTCAGGTATTATAAACTTTAAGTCCGGTATTTGTTCTTTGTCCATTTTATCATACACATCGTAAAAATGTCTGGAAAAAAATATTAAATATCAGATATGAATTGTTACAACATCCCATTGGTTACACCTAAAAAATAAATAACTAGTAATTTTTCTTTTAAATAGCCTTTCAGCAGTGAATGAATAAAGGCTGATGAAAATTATAAATACTCTTGATAGGAGTCTCTTGCTTGATGTTCTCAATAAAGTTTAGCATGTTTAGTTTTACCGGATAAAACTTTTATTTTGTTGTTTCATTAGAATTTATAAATTTAATAAACAGAATATAATGTACAAATGGGTCATTTAACATGTAGATGATGAACACTTTTACTAAATCATGAATTCTATTTATATTTCTTTTTTTTTTAATTTATTTTCAAAATGAGACTCAACCCGATTGTTTAATAGTAACTATCATTCTATAATCAAATATGAATAGATACTTGCATATTAATGGTTCATATTCACAAAACTGGTTCACACTATATACATACACACACACATGCTCAAGAACTTACACCCACACACAACACACAATTTATACAAACACTTCAAGTACTACACAAATAATTAGAATAAGTTTAAATAACTAGAATAAATAGTGAAACTATTATTTCGAAATGGTTTGTTAAAAATTGCAATAAAAACTATGTATGTGGACGAGTGTAACCTTCTAACACAGGTATATCTCATTCTTAAAAGGTTTTGACCTTTGAAATAGATGTTGTAAAATCAGGCAATAAATGATTTTTGATAATATTATTATAATTATAATAATTATTACTATTATTACACTACTTACTTATGTATTCTTTTTAGTATATCCTCCAAATATATTAAATAATCATCTGGATCCTCTGCTTCTAGATCACCATCTGCATTTTTAACCCACACTTGCCCTGAACCTGCCAGTTTTGGTGGGTTATCTTCTTCGCCATCCTTCTCTTTTTTCTCCGTCTTGTCTTTATCTATTAATTTGCCATTATTACCATCTTCACTGTTAACTTTTGATGTATTTATATTTTCCTTAATTTCAATATTAATTTTTTCATCACTTACAGGTTCAGCATCTAATGTTGGTAACTCATTGTTTATTTGAATTTGGGATCCATTCTTGCCAGTAAGCTTTCCTTTATCTTCAACTATAAAAGGTAAAAAGTTATGTTATACAAAATTCAAAGAAAATATTTTCAGCTGGATTAACATGTCTTTTAATTTATCGTTTCCTAGTTTATTCATAGATGTTGTCCTCGTATCTGTCTTTCTTTAAATTCTTAAGTAAAGAAAGTCTTCAGAAGGATCTTTGCTTTTAGGATTGCAAGTTGAAATTACAAAAATTGCGAATATTTCGTAATACGTATCTCAATCCTGTTAACCCGGCGTCATTGTGGCAGAAAAAAGATACACGACCGTTGAGGTGGGTCATTATGACCCTGTATATAAATATCACTATTACGCCTAAAATAAATAATGATCGATATTTAAAATACAATAATTATTGTATATAACTGTATTTATAAATAGTAGTAGCAATAAAACACATTAGTAATAAATGAAATAGTTTTTATTTTACATTTTTATAAAAGACTATTAATTCAAGAACAAAAAATATAACTCTCTTCTAAAAAAATATAAACAAAAAACTGTTATAGTTTCTAACAAAAACATTACGAAAATCAAATCTATACTACCTAACCTTACTATCATTGGTATAATAATCACAGAAAATCAGGAACTTTTGTTTAATATACTATTGTTGTCTCAGACTATCACTGCAGTTTTTACAGAGAGGAATTACGTGTGCAGCACATATAAACTTATGGCAAGCTTTACAAAAATTATTTGTTTTTCTGTCTTTTTTGTAGGGACAATCTTGACATCTTCTTCGAGCACCAGTGAGCTTAACAGGAGGTTCTGCAGATGTTTCTCCAGTAAATTCTTTCATTCTTTTGCGCATTTCCCGAGGAAGATTTACTGAATCTTTACGTAAAGAAATGTGTTGATTTACAAGAGCTAAGCCTAAGTTTTTTAAAAACTGACGTCGTTTTATGTTTGTAATATTGTTGCTGTTTCTTATAATTGCAGTATTTACTCCAGCCATATTCAACATAGAATAAAATATTGTTAACGGCCATTTTTTTGAATTCCGACAAACATTATATGTTGAACAGAGCTCGTCTGCAACATCCACTCCGCCCTTTGTGGTATTATAAAATGTATTTATTTCAGGTTTTTTCTTTTCCCCAGTATTTTCGTCGATTTTACTGTCATGGTGCAAGCTTGACAGAAGCAAAACGATTTTATTTTTTTTTGGTATGTGTGACATAATTGTCAAGTCCTTTTGAAAGCCAAACATAGTTGAATAAATCTCCTGCCCGCGGGTCTTCGTAAACTCTTGTGGTATCTGGCGCTTATTTTTTCTCAAAGTACCCACACTGGTTAATTTATGATTTTTTAATAAGTGAGTTATTAGTTCGTAGCTGGTGAACCAGTTATCAAATGTAACGTTACGGCAACTTTTTGAAATAGGCTGCACAAGTCGATCAACTACATCGAAGGGCTTATTGCTGACAGAAAATGGGCCTTCAGGTTGCTTTCCCGCGTATATTTCTAAATTTGAAATATAGAAGCTGTTTGCGTCAACTAGTGCGAATATCTTTATACCATATTTGGCTGGCTTCGATGGTATATATTGTCTAAACTTAGCTCTTCCTCTGAAGGCAACAAGCATCTCATCTATGGTAACATTTTCTCCAATAACATAATTTTTTTTACAATTTTCGACAAATGATTCGAAGATTTTACGAACAGGAGCCAAGTTATCAATTTCTTTTCGTAACATACGTGTCAACTTATCGTCCAGGCAGAGACAGCTGCTTATAAAATGAAAACGCTGCTGTGACATAGTAAGACGGAAAATATCCACACCAGTGCCATAAGATGTCCACAAATCATTTAAATTTTGTCTTCCAGAACGATGGAATCCAGCTATGTACAGCAACCCAATAAAAGCTTTTATTTCACTCAAGTTGAGTTCTTTCATATAACTGTGTTTCGAAAGATCTGAACAAACCTCAATTCTTTCCTTTATTCGATTATTAGTATACATGACTATAGTATTGAGCAAATCAGCTGTAATAAAAAGATGCCAACATTCTAATTCTGACTTAGCCGTCCTTGCTTCATATGCTACTCCCGGCTGCTGTGTCATAATATTCTCGCTTCGTACGCGCACATTTTGCCTGAAAGGAGTTTTCTGCCATTTTGTACCGTCTTTTCCGCTATAAAAAGAATCTCGTACCTCTGCGCCGCCTGGCAACTCAACAATGTCGTCGTTTGAAATCAAAACATTCAAAGAATCGGATTGGCGTAATTGTTGCAATGGAATGTCATCTTCACAGTCACTTACATCTTGGTCTGTGTCACTTTCCTGACTACGAACACTAACATGATCGTCATTTTCCGAATCAGATGCGTATACCTCATTTTCTTCACTATCTGATGTTTCTTCTAGTATCGCCATGACACGACGTCGCTCACGTTCTTCTGGGTCCATATTGTACAGCTATCCAACAATAAAGTAGCGTAAATAAGCTCTAAACTAAAAAAAACAAGAAAAAAAAAATGGCACAAAACAGCAACGTCACCGTTGAGGAGGGTCATATATACCCGGTCGCAGGTATAAACACGTGTTTCTCTTTGCGCGCGCGCCGGACGACTGAAGTGAGGTACGTGAGGGGTAGGGGTGATACTTAGCTCCAGCTATTGAGAAAGATGGTTGTGACCGTTAAGTATTTCTACAAAAAATTTCGTATACAAAACGTGCAGGGTCATAATGACCCTGCCTCAATGACGCCGGGTTAAGTGAAAAATTAATACTTACAAAAAGGTGGTGGTGCATTTATATCCCCTGTTGACTGGAAAAATGAGTATGGTCGAACATGTATGAGATTTGTTGCATGCCTCCATACATCTTCCCTGTCATCTATGATGCACACCATATTGTCCCCACATGGAAATAGTGCTCTGTAATGTACAAGATTACATTGATTAATATTTTAATATTATAGATAGTATTACAAACTTTTTGTTGAGAATGAAATATTAATATCTGTAATTAATAGTTCAACAAACTTTTTATTGTGTTTTATTCTGTGCTGTCGTCCTTCTCTCTTGATATTTTTATACCTATCAGATTGATTAAAATGTTAGCAAAAAGGTAAATAAACATATTTCATTAATAACTGAATGTAAAGAACTAGTATACTAGTTTTTTACTTTTATTATATAAATAAATACTATGTCAACTACTTTAGCTTTAAAGCTATACTAATATATAAAGTAAATTCATAACTCTAGAAACTCACTTTAAATTTGCAGATTTTGTTCTAGCATCAAAACATTCATCCCTAGATAGAATCCTGTGTGAGAAATACTTTTTGCCTGGATCTAATAACTCAGTTACAGCATGAGCATATTGTCTTGCCCCAAAAGTGCACACATGCAATTCATAATTCTTGGCTGCTGATTCAAGAAATTCTTGTGTTCTAGGTCGTAACCTTGTATGACACCATCTTCCTTGATTACCTGGGCCACGCAGAAAGAAATGCAGTACACCCTGTAATGAAATAAAAGATGTTTAGTAAGAATGTCAAATATTTTAGTGTATATATGGAATAATACAAGAACTAATTTATGTAATATCATCATCATCAGCCTATTGCTATTGAGGCCGGTGGGGTGCTATGGGAGAGGCCAACAGTGGACTGCAATAGGCTGATGATGAGGTAGTATTTTAAAAATTTACTTTTGGTTTAGTTTCTTGCTTATTAACTTTATCCCAGTTTTATTGGTAAATGTTTATAATTGAAATATAATCTTAATTTGTGAAACATCATATTATATGCTATGGAGTTGACATAATGTCTACACAGAAAACTGATAATTAAAATCAGAAAAAAAAACATGCATTATTAACAACCGACAGGTGGCCAATGTCATAGCAACCTTTAATAATAAAATTTTATTGAGTATGTATCAGCCCAGATTGAAGTGTTTCATTAGCTAAAGTGAATCTTAACTTTCATCAATAATTTTAGTCTAATTTATAATTCTTAACTTTTGTTACAACTTATCTTTGTAATCAGAAAATAAAGATTAATTTAATATATCAAGTTGGGAAATCTTGACCTATAGCTATCATTTGTTTTTAGATGTAATAGTTAAATTTTGTCCATATTTAAGATCTGTTCTTTTGATCTAACAGAATTTACATACCTTTAAGTTCGGTGGAATATCATCATTTGTAGTGTGTACTAATGTTTGATCTAGATCCACAAGTAATACCAATTTCCTATGCTTTAACAAGCGATCCGCATCTTCCTTTCCTAGTTTTTGGGCCAATTCTTCAGATACCTATAAGAGTAGAATATTGTTGTATAAATAAAAAAAATATGTTGAGGAATTTCATAGCAAAATTAAAAAAAATATTTTATTTTAAATAATAAATAACAGTAGAATAACTTATTGGCGAGTTCCACTAAAATATAATTTCCATTTAACTTCTTTTTCAAGTTTAATATAGGTTATAAACTTACTTTTAGTTCAGGTACTGAGTGCACCATTGGTACAATAGCGACATCGAAATTTGGAGTTTGTTCGGCACGTAAATCGGCACCACATTCTGCACACATTTCTTTCATAACAGTAGGATGGCGACATTCTTCTAATTCACCAATGCTTCCTCTGTAAGCCGTGTAAGAAATAGTAAGTTTACGCTAACAATAACATTTGAAAGAACTGAAATAAGTAATAACAAAGTTTGAACTGCAAATAATTCCTAGCATACATGAATATGTACGAAAATACGTATAGTTAATATAAATTTACTAGAATACAAATAAACAAAAACAAGAGCGGCAAATCCATGTTGTGACGTCACTTACCCAGGTTCAACAATGTCTCCTTCTTTCACCTTGATGGATGTGATAGTACCAGCATGAACGGCTTTAAACTTCTTTATTTCGCTATCATTGCCCGACGAATCACTATATAAAAATAATATTTGACCTGTCGACACGAATGCGCCTTGTTTAACTTTCCATTTTTCCACTTTTAGAGGCTTTTCTGATGGAACAGAAATAGACAC
>LUGF01009541.1:88521-103932 GCA_001625245.1 Calycopis cecrops
AATGCCAATATACATTACACACCTACACATTTTATAATACAGTAATATAGGCACGCACTCACTCATATTATTTACCACGGTAAATATTGTATATATCAGGATATACAATTCGGCCTGATTAAGGGGCTAGTATGAGCGAATGACCTTGAGTGATTTGCATAGAGCTCACGCAATACTGACGTCATAATCAATTTCAAGTCGTTTTGTATCACGTGACTCATGAATAAAAATACGTATTTTTAAAAATAGATTTTAAGATAAAATATTGATTATTTACTAATTATTTCACTACATAATTACTTCATAAATTATATTAATTAAAGATTGCATCCAATAAGCTTATATTTTTTAATATCGGTAAATATAGATAATAGTTGAAGTTTGAACTGCAAATAATTCCTAGCATACATGAATATGTAAGAAAATACGTATAGTTAATATAAATTGACTAGAATACAAATAAACAAAAACAAGAGCGGCAAATCCATGTTGTGACGTCACTTACCCAGGTTCAACAATGTCTCCTTCTTTCACCTTGATGGATGTGATAGTACCAGCATGAACGGCTTTAAACTTCTTTATTTCGCTATAATTGCCCGACGAATCACTATATAAAAATAATATTTGACCTGTCGACACGAATGCGCCTTGTTTAACTTTCCATTTTTCCACTTTTAGAGGCTTTTCTGATGGAACAGAAATAGACACAGTTTTGTCGGCCATTTTGAACGGAAATTGCGCATTTATATCTGGTACACTGTTCTCATTGGTTGAAACGCTACAATTTTGGCGCTAAATTTTGAGCAGCCAATGAAAAATAAGATTTCCATAATCGATTAGATCCCTAGAATTTACCAGATAATAAAAATTCACCGTTCCAAAGAACGCACTATACTTGATTAATTTTCCAGTACTGCAATCAAATATTTAAAAAGCTATTTTTTTTAAAGTGGCATTTAAAAAGCTATTTTTTTTTATAAATTCTGTCTGGTTATCATAGATCTCCTACTCTAGGTTTATAAAAGGTAAGCGGGCCAGATTCAACTAAAAAAAGCTCATTGAGGCTTGAGTCAATAAACACGTTTTTTAGCTATTTGCGCTTGACCACAACGTTCTTAAAAAATTATCTGGCACCGTCGGTCCCGCTAACGTGCGTAAATGTCTTAAAAATTGTGAGGGCTTACGATCGCCGAGCTCCTCGTTGATGAGCAGTTGTTGTACCTTACGCTCTTGAGATTCCGAAAGCCTCTTTATAAGTTCTTCTTTTCCGTGGACGCCCATGCGTCACAATCAGACAACTATATTATTATATATTTTTTATAGTACAGGGGCGAACGAGCAGTCGGGTGACCGAGATGAAGGTGATTCTGCTTCTGGGAGAGAGTGGCCTTCGACCCTAAATTTAGTATCGGCGTCCCACTGGCCTTCACAGTCTCTTAAAAAGCTGTATCGATCTAGCGTTTTCTGAAATTAATAAGTCTGTACGGTGGATACACCCGCCATGTGTCTACTTGGCCGCTGATAGTTGTATTTGTTTGGGCGTTAAATTATGAAGGCTCCTGCTGACATTGCCACAATTAAAATATTTTGAAAATATCTTATAGAATTATCAGTCTGGCAGGCCTTCACCTTTGTTGTTTAGAAGAAAACGTTTCACAGAATGCGAAAAAAACTATGGTACAGTTACTTTATGGGATAGATGGGCCTCTGCTCCATTCTTTGCAATCCATATAAGATTGCAAAGTATGCCTGCAGGTAGACAGCAATATATCGGACTGGTTCAATGTCAATGTGAGTTTTATACAGAGTTGCGTCATATGAGTTCTCCTGTTTATCCTATATCGGGATAAGAATCTCCAGATATTGAGGTTTTTTAATGTAGAAATACGAATTGATGATTTAGACATAAACTGCCTGCTTTGTGCAAATTATTACTACTTTTAGCCTCCACTCCATCTGAGCTTCAACTACAACACTCACTAATCACAATTATGAAAGATGCATGGCCTTACAAATGTAGTTATATGTAAAAAATAAAATTTTTAAGTTTTAAAAAAGAAGTAACCGTCCATTTACGTCATCTCGTGGCAGTCGGCGCTACGATTATGTAGATGAGGAAAAATTATCAGTGATATTAGCTGAAGCTGAATAAAGTTTTTTAACAGTGTTTTTGGTATTTTATAATTACTGTGTTTATAGTAAAATATATCCATATACATTTTAATTGAGATTCATACAAAATGGGTCTACACCGCAGGCCACTCTTACAATTTTTCCGATAAATAAACTGCTGTACCGATGTGATTCGACGACATCACAAACCATCTTATTAAACCTTTAAAGTAAGTACTTTTTCGTTTTAACTTTTAATCCTATTTTAATAGTTAGTTTCCCTCGTAGGAACCGCCCATAAAAAATATTTACTGATGGGTAGTATTAATCAAGTTGGATAAACAACTCTCAACTAATGTTAAAATATTGATAAGCTGTTAACATCTTATGTAGGTATTACCTAAAATAAATGATTCAATTGATTGAATTGGAATTGGATTATTAAACTTAAGAAAAAATATTTCACAAAGGTTTCAAAGGGTTACTTTCATCCTATAAAAACAGAAACATTTTAACGTCAGTTCTTTCATGACTGTAATTTATACTATTTATATTAAGATAAATGTGAAAGTTTGAAAGAATTTAGTCTAATTTGGCACAGATATAGATTATTCAAAAGAAAAACAAACGTAAAATATACATTTTTCACATTACAATCATGTAACAATTCACAAAGATAGTAGTCATCGTAGTATTACATAAAATGTGAAAGTTGTAAAACATTAAACAATTTAAAAATCTATTCTATGAGATTATTTATTTATGTGAGTTACAATAACATAGACTTTTCTAATAGTGCAGTCATTGAAGCGAAAAATACGGTCTGCACTACTCATGTAGCGCGAGTCACTGTTATAAGTTGAGTAGCCTCCTCCTCCTCTGCCACCACGGCTTCCTTCATAACCACCACGGCTACTGCTGCCTCGATAAGAACCTCTGTATCCCCCACCTCTACCTCCATAGCTACCTCTCCCCCCATAGCCCCGACCTCTTGATGACATTTTTGACCTTGGGAAAGAAAGTGCTCCTTTTTGAAATTCATTGTTTAATCTAATAAATGAACACAATTTGAAGACCTTTTCAACCAATACACCATTTGTACAATGGATTTTTTTATCTACTACCCCTTTGATCCTTCTTCTGTTCAGAGCACTACCAAGAACTATCAGTTTAATAGGCTTTCCACCATGCTTGTCTTCATTGTAAATACTTTTTATTATCCACAAGATCATATGCAATTTTATTATTATTTAATTAAAATTAAAAAAACCAGCAAGAAAGAGAAGGTAATTAATTGGAAAGCACCATTTTTTTGTGGTATAGCTAAATTAATTAATTTTAACCTTTAATATAATTTTACGTAATTGTGACAGTGCTCTTTGGGAGTGGTCTATGTCCAACAGTGGATGTCTTCCGGCGGATGATGATGATGATGATTGCTAAATTTAAGTAATAAAAATGAAAAGGAAGAATATAAATTTGACGAAAAGAATTTTGAGATAAAGTATTACTTGTGTGGGATAATTTGGGACCTGGTTGAAAAGGGAGAATGCCCCCGCACCTCGCCTCGGTGTCCCACCACCTCGAAGGCCGAGGTGCAGGGACAGCGAGGCAATCCAACCAGATCCCCAGTTATCGTGCACAAGTAATAAGCTAGATATATAAATTTTGAGATATAGTTACTACCGACGCCGTAAACATTAACGTAATCTATTTCCTCAGAAGCCGTGCCCTTTCCTCAAAACTTATTGGAAACTCATACACTGCAAAAACGCGACAGCCTAGCTGTCACTTTGGGCGGCATCTTGTGAGAGAAAACCAGCCCTGGTGGGGCCGAGCCGGTTTGGCTGCTATGAAGTTTGGCGTTACCTCTTAGTTCCTACATAAAAGCTGGATGATGGACAGAACCTAATATAGCGTTATAGGATTAAAAATAACTACGAGAGAGAGAAAATCTGTCAAATCTGTTTCAAGCGATTGATTAGAATGTAACAATGCAAAACATTCAACATTTATTTCTATCATCGCCTTGAAATACAAATTATTTTAATAATATTGTTATTTAAATCATGAATAATCCACGTTTACCGTTTCGGATTAACTGTAGGTAGTTATAGTATATGTTGTTTAATTTAATATCTCTCGCTTTTATCAACCTTGTATAATGCTGCAGTCGATAACTCCCACTTATTCAAGAAGTGTTATAAGATAAGAGACTCCGATTAAAGACTGTAGATAAAAATTTAAGAGCGACTTTATCGCCTGCAGCCGCGCGCGGCGTCGCCCGCGTGCAGTCGCCGCCGAACGCAGCACCGCACTCGGTGACGCCAAGATTAATGACACACGAGGGGAAATTAGGACGAGCCCTAGGGACATCAGTCTGACCAGAAATTCGGATACTTGTTCAATACTAAGTGTCCAGTGGCCACATCTGCATTGCTTGCGCACTCCGTTTCTGCCTTTTACAGTACAATACTATGATAGTCTTTAGCATTCCTTAATAAATAAAATAAATTTTCCCTAATACTTGAGATGAGTTACATTAGAAGCCACAGAAAGGGATTCTGACATACAATATTCTCAACTATTTTGTTTTTCATCGAGATTCAGACAGGCTTATTAAGATCGTACAAGTGAAAAAGTTAAGTCTTTATTTGCGACCTGTATTCAATATAACTGACGAGCAACTCAATCTCATAAACAAAAATTGGGAGCATTTGAGGAACACAAAATATAATTATATTGAGATTGAACTACCCCATAAACACATAAACATAGGAAAAAATACATACCCGGAGCATTGACAATCGCTTTCACAGTTTTCACTGCTTGCGCCAAACATTTTGATCACAATAGTTCTATTTATCACTTGATAAACACTTTTTTGAACGTAGATAATTTAGAAGTCCATGATACAACGCCTCGGCTTACACCAAATACGAAGATTAAAGAAATATCGCTCGTTTTGTCACAATTCTATAATTCGTCGAGATTCATTGTATTTTTCGTTATTGGATTTTTTTAGAAAAACGCATTTACAAGCGGTCGTTCACTCTAATTGCAACCATGTGGAGAATGAGGCTATTCATGTTAGAACACAGCTCTGGACTTTAAATGGATATACGTATTATCAGACTATAATGTTACATAAAATGCGTTACCATCCCTTAGTCTTCCAGTTGCACCATCCGCATTCTCACATACCAAATAAATATAATGTAATAATAGAAGCAATATTTCAGCTAGAAATGCAGTAATTTTTTTAAAGTACACTTTGTTTATCACACGCACGCACGCATTACTGTACGCTATCTCGCTCACACGAACCGGCGTAAAGTGACAGCTGTGCTGTCGCGTTTCGTGCGGTGTACAAGTGGCCCGTGGAGGAAGGATAAGGAAGGAGAGCAGCGCATCGGTTTAACCTCTATGCGGATCTCTATGGTAATCTCACAAATTACAGAGGCTCGAGCTACATTAGGGCACTCGCTTCTCATACAGACGAAACTGCACTGGGATTTCAGTTCTGCTAGCGTAGATTCTATCTAAAAAAAAAAAAAAAAAGTAGTAAGAAAATTAAAATGTACTTTTGTATCTACATGTAAAGAAGGGTTCTGATGATTATACGGCAGTTCCGACCACAAGTACAGAGGTTCGACGCTCCAGGTGAGTTCACCTCTCATATCGATGAAGCTGCACTGACCTTCAGTCCTTAGCGTAATTTCTATCTAAAAAAAAAAAAAAAAAAAAAAAGTTGACATTTGTCTATTATGTGTAATTACACATTTGTTTTAGTGTGTGTCTTACTAGTGTGTAGTTTTATAAACTAGTGTGCACTTTCTTGTTAGTATGCATATGTAACAACACAAAATATTTTTGTACATGTGTGATTTATTTCGATGTAGTTTCCATGGGCCACCGGAAACTAACACACCACACAAAATGCAACAATCGGAAAAACCGAGACTGACCATTTATTTCATTCGAACGTGGGAAGAGGAAGGAGGGCAACGCATCTGTATATGCGGATGTCTATGGATGTCGGTAGACATGAAAATGGTTTCGACTGCTCGTCTGCCCCTTATACTATTAAAAAAATAGAGCCCTTTCTCAAAATGAGAGCATAAAAATAAAAATTGTATAAATTATCAAGTGAGCGATGTCTCTGCCAGTTATGAGCTCATTAGCTGTGGCAACGGAAATGTTATAAGAGGACACACAATGTTACTCACCAAAATTTGGTTGACTGAGGTCACCGGATATGATGAACACCTTCGACTCGAACAGGCCCGGCTTCTCAGTGCGAAGTCGGTCAAAACACTAAATAGACAAACTCATGGTCAAGTTGTGGTGTACAGTAATCTATTATAATATTATAAAAAGGAAAGATTTGATTGTGTGTGTATGTAACGACTAGGCTCCAGTGATGATCTTTAATAAAACTTTACTTTATTAAAGTACAACTAAAGAGCAACTAAACAAAAACTTCTGATGCATTTTACGAAAATTGCGCAGACGGAGAAGTATGAAATTTGGCACACTTATAGTTTACGTGTAAGAGAAGTGCAGACCGCTAATATTTTTTAATAATACTGCTTATAAAATACCTTAATTTAGTAAATAAAACTTTACACATTTGACACATTGATATATAAGACACATGTAAGTGTTTAAAATTCTACATAAATTGATTACCTTTACCGTAGACAGAGAATACTGTCTACGACCTTAGTAACTATGACATAACATGTCATATGATATGTTTTTAATTACAAAAAAGTTTCACTTAGATCGAATTTCGATCTTCGCGGGTCCACTAATAATTAGGTCTAAAACTACTTATCAAATGTTAATGAAAGGTCATCATTCAAATTGGGCCTTTTTCGAAAAAGCCGGCCAACAGAAATGTGTTGTGCAGATGCTTAGAAATAATCATAAGGAACAACTTTTACTATGGCAATAAAGCTGAAATCTCAAAACTAAACTTTTTATAAGTGTTTGAAAAACCAACATTTTTATCATTTGTATTTTTATGAAATACGGTTATTTACTTTCGTCAAACAAACACAATGAACAATAAGTTACCAGGCGGCCGGCCCCATTCAGGTAGTTATTTTATGGTTCTTTCTTTGGATGACATCTTCATTTTTTTCAAACATATGCATCACTTTTCGAAATATGCAAAACCAACGCCTGAAAATCTGGTGTTGTTGTTCCTTGATAATCACGAGAATCATATTTCTGTGGAAATCTTAAACTTTTGTAAAGAAGATGGCATTGTTCTGATGACCTTTCCACCACACTGTAGCCATAAGCTACAGCCACTTGACTTAACAGTGTATGGACCACTAAAAAATTACTACAATAAAGCTTTAACAGACTGGATGGTAAGCAAACCCTGGAAAAACTGTAACGATTTATGATATCCCCAAACTAACAGCTATTGCTATACCTCTAGCTTTCAAACCACAAAACATGAACCACAAACACAAAATGGATTTGCAAAACCTGGGATATGGTCTTTGAATTCAAACGGTTAACGTAAATCAAATAGCAGAGCCTGTTAATATAAATAACATTCCTGTCGCTGATTCTTCTTCGTCGTTTGCTACAGATCAAATGACGAATGAAGTTGCTGAAGTTGTAGCCCCTGAAATAGTGAGGCCATATCCAAAGGCTTGCCCAAGAAAACTGATTATAATCAAGGAAGAAAGGGAAAACAATGATAGGATGTTAATATTAACAGACACTCCTGAGAAAAAAGAGACTGATAGAATTAGCAGAACACGAAAGACAAACCAAGAACTAGGCTAAAAGTGAGAGGCAGGAAAAAAAACTTCTCAAAATGCAGTGAAGAAACAGACTCCTAAACTGCCATCAGAACTAACATCGAATAGAGCAAAGAAAAGGAAAATGAGCAGAAGTGATAGTGATGAAGAAAATATTTTATTCGATTACAGTTCTGAGGAATTTGTTGAAGAAACATCAGAAGAAGATTTAGATGAAGATGATGTGTATAACACCTCCGGCAGAAGGTTTTGAGGACATTATTGTTAGGATAGAAGAAGTTTAAAAATTGTTTGTTAAGTCGTTTTAATAAAAAAACTGAATCTTAATTCTGTGATTTTTTTACAATATACTCCCTGTATTATAATAATAATAACTAATAAGATAACAGTAATTACTCCAATAAGAATATTCTGTATTAGAATAATGTGTAGCATCATTTTTTACCTATCGACATTGTACCGATTTTTACTTATCGACGATGTGCCTACCGTAATATCTATATAAAACACGAGCTTTTGGACCCTCATAACAAGTCAGATAATGAATTTCCAGCTTTTATGCCATAATAAAAGTTGCTAGTAATGGCGAGTTCTAACATTTTAAAGTCAAATATTTCTTTGGCCGGCACTTTGGGAAAAGGCCCAAAAATGTATGAAGCTTGAATGATGTCCTTTGACATATGGTTAGAAAGGGAACCTGTATTAACATAGGTACCTATAGGATAGTTTTTTTCCCGAAAAAATTTACCTGTGGGATGCCAAGAGATGATTTTGTGTCTTTTACATTCGGTTGCGACCTAATGTGGTACTAGACAACAGAAATATATTTAAAATGTTTTATAAATTTAAGAAATTTTGTAAGTACATATATTTTAGACTTTTATTATAGAAATACATATAATACATACATAAACATCCTTGACCAAGGCGGTATTCGAACCCGCGACACTTGGCGCAACATGCACCAGAACTGACTGGAGGTTAGAACGAATAATTTTATAACGTCTCGCATTAAAATGCCTAGCAGTTCTTGTACTACATATCTTACTATCTCATACCCATAAAAAAGTATTTAAATAAATTAATTTATACAGCACTTTCTGTGTGAATGAGTAAAAAACATGCTAAAAATTGCTCTAACATTTGCTCCATATAAGCTCAATATACACTACTCAATGATGATTTCAGTCAATGTATCCAAACTATAATGCAATTACTAAAGTCTAGACAAAATAGAAGATATAGAAGTAAATTGGTGTTATATTATTTTCATAGAAACTCTATTTTTTTCTATATATTGCCGTTTTGCATTGACAAAATAACTATCTGATCGATAGTCATTTGAAATACCTGTATACTACAAATATCTGTATACTAATCATTTTACTTAGCTGTTCAGTTATGTATTTAGGGTCAGTACGTATATCTACCGTATTGTTAATAGTGTTGCCATGTCCAGTGTGCAAAATCTAGGGACGAAAGGTTAAAATAATTGGGACTTTTTTCAAATCGCACAGCTACAAGAAAAAGGCGTTTAGCCACAAAAATAAGTTTATAGAGTAACAACTTACAAATATTTTCAAAAACAATCCTACGAAATCTACAAAACAAGTAAAAGTTTACTGGCTTTTGGTTTCGTATCTGTTTGTATCTAACAGAAAAAAAGTAAAGGTAATCAAATACTCAATTGATTCATAGCATTTGACAAGTCATTTTTTTAAAATATCAACAAATACTTTTTAATTAAATAAAAAATGCTCGTATTACCTACCTCTTATTAAAATAGTAATAAGTTATACGCATATAGGCGTATGTGCTATCAGCACGCTGTGTAAGTGACACGGTCTTTCTCTCTATTCTCCCTCAGTCCTTGCTCATCAGTCTTTGTTTCTATTGTTTTTGAATATTAATATTCTGTTCCCAAGATATTTTTCCTATACGAGATAGGCTAATAGTCTATATAAGTAAATTGTTTTATCACACTCCTATCTATTCCTATAGATCAGCCGTCGGCAACCCGCGACCCGCGGGCTGCAAGCGGCCCACCGACGTCCAACTTGCGGCCCGCGGGGAGGATAGACCTAACTAAAAAAAAAGATTAATTGGGCTTCTATACAAAACATGACAAAAAAATCAATAATAATTTCACAGACCGATGTACTGGTCAAATTGAGGACCATCATAAAACTGTCTTTTATAATTTATAGAGGTCCGAAGAGATAACAAATCACTTATTACAATAATTACATGCGCCATATTTCGGTAAATTAATACTTTCATATTATTCGTTCAATGGCGGTTCAAAATTATGAATATACTTTACCAACTTTCAATTTTCATTTTATTTATTGTGAAGTGAAATGTTATATTTCAATAGAACTTTTATATAAAAGCATTTATTGCTCTAGAATAATGGAATATCCTCTGTTATGTGGAATCTATGTTCTAATAATGGGGGTATATTTAAAAAATTTCGTCGATAAATATTATAAGTCTATTGCACGATACTGTATGTAATAAGGGTAATTGCATAATATCCATATACTAAAATTACCAAATAAAAACGGGCAATACCTAATGGTGATATAGAATGTATTTGAAAGAACATTGCTCAATAAAAATCATGACCCGGCTAAAACGAAATGTTAGCAAATTTATTAATAATTTTTTTTTCTTATTTTTTAATTTTTAAACACATTTATCTATCGATTTTGATGATGACCCCTATGCAGTAATTACCTACTCATTTATACCTTTAATATGAGTAACATTCCGTTTGCACCGGGCCTGGGTTTTAATCTCTTTCATTTTGAGAATTGTCTTTCTTTTGAAAAAAATGTAAAATTTTGGTAAACCTTTTCTCACTTATATATTTAATATTTAAAAACATTTTACTTTAATTGTTACTGATACTGGACCGCATCGAATAATCTGCGAAAAATACAGACTTCTCAAGACAACGCGCAACACAACAGCATAGTTATGATATATTAATGATATAATTCCTTATTAATAATATTACAGGGCTATCGATTTGTAAATCGTAAGAATCCCACTTTCCAAAGGCACACGGAATATAATTTCTTGCACAATTCCTATAAAACAATATATTTCGCGAAAAGATAAAATCAATATTTTTAAATATAATTGCAGAGACAAAAGAGTTATGAGTGCGCTAAGTTCTCATGGCGCTGTTTCCATTATACATATAAAGGTTTTGAAATTTCGAAAGCAGATGAAACTGCTTTCATCTACTTTCGAAATTTCATTTCAATTCATGCAAAGAGAAATTTTGAGATGTCTTAAGGTATCCAAGTTTAATGTGGGAGTAAAGAATATTATAAAATAGAAATAGAATAAAGAGTAAAGAAGTACTGGTACTTATAGTTGTAATAATATTACTACTATTTTATTAAATAGAGAATTATTAATTAGAAGCAATTTTTATTCAGAAGCATTCTAGTTGTTAATAAAAGAAAGCTTTTGTATGGTATAAGGGTATTTATGAGAAACCGGGCGTTTTTGTGACTAAAAACGCCCATAGACATGCGAACATTTATTACATCGTGTAGACACGTTGCCCTAATTTCCCCCTGCCCATGGCCCTATGGGCAAATACGAATATACGAATTACGAGTCCTATGCCCTATGGGCCACCGGAAAGTCACAAGAACCTCAAGAACGAAATGAGACGGCTGGCTTACCTGTCACTTTGGGGCGGTATCATGTAAGCGAGAGATATCTCCTCGGTCGTGCCGGCCCAATCGCCTCCATTGTAAAATGGCCATTACTCAGTAATATTTCATCGCATTCGGAGACCGCCTATCGCTTTTGTTATGAGATTTAATTTACAGACTTCTTGTAGCTCTCATAAGTACAACTTGTAAGAGCCTGGATGATCCAAAAAGAGGGACTGCCGTAGGGTTACTTATCTTTACATCCTCTCGCGACAGTAAGAGAGACTTCTGAAAAAAAGGGCTTGTTTATACTTCAAATTGAAGAAAATAATAAGATTACCTATAAAATTATACCAAAGTACTGCAAGTTTATAAACTGTGAATACATGATTTATTTTACTGTTTAGCATAAAAAGTATAAAGCATTTTGGTAATCGTTGATTTTTAGCCTGTTATTCATCATTTCCTTTGGTTAACGGATTTCCTAGGTTTATTAGCATAACATCCAGGAATGCTTTTAGCCTTTTAGGAAAGTAATGTTGGGAACATTATTTTTAATATAGTAGGTATGTGTTATGCTGTTTGTCTCCAACAGGCCAGCAACAACTCATAAACCACACGTATCACGACTGTTCTGCTTGGACTGAGAGATAGCTTCTCATTAGGGGTACGTAAATTTCGAAACTTACGCGGGTGCAACCGCGGAGCGCAGCTAGTAAATATATAAAAAATCATAATATTACGTCGGTAGCTTCTCATGAGGCTCATATGCACACATAACTGTCGTAATAAAAGGTGCACTCGCAATGAGCGACGCGGTAGCCTTATATGGCGCAGCACAAAGACCCTTTGTCACACAGGCGTGAGCTACATATTAAATATGCTGTTTTTTATTAAAGAGGCCATTCATTATCGCAGCCAAATAGAGACGAGGAAGCAGTTCTGACGGCTGTTGTGTCACCTCATTTCATCCATTTATTGCCGTGTAATGAAGCAAAAAGTACACAAGTGTGTTGGATTATTTCCAGCCAGCCTCATTTGGAGTTGCATTTTATTTATTGGGTAGAAGCGGCCCGGGAATTGAATTGAAATTACTATAAAAATTCTTGTGGCAAACAGACGGTGGCCACTTAAAATAATATCTTTGCTTTTCGCATTTCCTTCCAGCATGGGCTATAATCCATCTTGCACCAACGCTATCAGAAGCAAGAATACCCGGCATTTCCTCAGATTGCCAACATTTTTGAAGATGGTATGAAGCATGTATGTATGTTTCGTCAAGATAAATGACAGGTCGATTTTCTTCTCGACGATTTTTGCGCAGCCTCATAATATATCTTGCTCTCCATGCAGCTATATAAAAAAAAATTGGTATAATTTAGTGAGATTAAATCACCAACGAAATGGAAAAATAAATAGAAAGTATTATCGCTTCTCAGAGGAAAATTACAAGACGCAAATCTGACCGTTAACCGTTGTAAAAGTAGGTTACGACGTAGGCGATATTAACATTAAGAGCTCGCTTAGCTTTACTACCGCCATTACCAGTATTTTTGTTAGCAATTTTGAATACTTTGATAGAAAAATGTGGATTTACAGTTGTAAGATTAAATACTACCCCTTTTTAAACACCTTAAAAACATGAACCACTTATCTTATATTGTATATTATATATACTAATGATTGTAGGACATTTTCTTGTATAAATAGTTAGTGGAGCTAGCATTGTCGTGGAAGAGCAATGGGAAAGAGAGTAAATAAGAGTAGAGAGACTATCACTTATGGCAATTTTTGGCAATACTTTTGTTGCTACCTGTCTATTGTTGTGCCATTCAGTACTTCCACGTAAGAACTTATATTCTACACTTGTAATTTCACATAACTATGGGCGTCAATAGTCATGAAATGCTCCTTTGCATATACCATAAAAAAGGTACCAAAATAGCACAATTCTTTTTTTTTTTTTGTACTAACTGAAGCCATAGTGTAAGTACCCAAATATGGAGACAAATCTCTTTCTACAGGGACACACTGTTATAAAATCATCATCATCATCATCATCTTTAGTCTTGCACTTTCTATAAACGTCACAACTACCATCATAATTGTTTACGAAAAACAAGTTTAAACTGGGATTATAGTGCGTTTAAACAAATTCCATATGCAAATTTGTTCGATAAAAACACGCCGCGCCACCAGGCGAACAGAAGGTCGCGACAGATGAGGTAAGGACGCGCGGGTTACTACATAATATCTAGTTTTTGTGATTTGTAGCTGTGCTACGAACCACGTAGCGTCGCTACGACGTTATGTTAATGCTACATACGTGCTACGCCGGCGTCCTTATTGTGTATTCATGTGCTCACCTCACCGTTCTCTCCTATATCTGTTGTACGGAGATATTTTAAACGAGTATTATGTTCAACTAATGATAAGTGACCATAAACGTATTTTTTCCAACTACGCTAGAAAGACAGTAATGTATTTAGAGCGTATTTATGTAGAAATAAAGAAGTGTTTTCGACTCGCACTTGGCCGGTTTTTATTTTCAATGTGTTAGTTTAATACACACATATATCCCATCAAAATCATCCTGTAAAAAACCAAGTCTCGCCGCTTAGCTTATCTACCGTAAAAAGTTGTGAGATTCACATACCTATACCAAGTTGGTTAATCTTAAGATTTTGCGTAAGTTATTATTATATCAATTATCAAAAATATTTTACGTTTTAAATAAATAGATCGACATGGCAATCGTGTAAAAACTGCTGTGCTGTAGATCTCAATGGAAGCTTTCCATGAAAATTGGTTTGAGCAAGATATTATTATTAGTTTTTGAGAAATAATAGGTACATTTTCCATATAGATGCCAACTTATTTGCGGAATCCTGTTTCTTGGCGGTAGGATAAATGCATTGGGTGTGGTAATTATGTTTACATTTTGAACAGGTCAGAATACTACTGCCGCCATCTGTTGCTGATTTGCAACAACTGAACTTCATTGTGGTAACTTTTCTGGCACCTCTTGCTAAAAACTCTTTATACTAAAGGATCGATAGGCCGTGCTTTCGCAGTCCCTATGCGTACT
Organism: Calycopis cecrops; assembly: GCA_001625245.1. Taxonomy (NCBI): domain Eukaryota; kingdom Metazoa; phylum Arthropoda; class Insecta; order Lepidoptera; family Lycaenidae; genus Calycopis; species Calycopis cecrops. The sequence continues at coordinate 103,185 of LUGF01009541.1, forward strand.
GAACATCTGGATCAAGCCAGCTTTTGCCCTTTTGCTCTACGCGAGGTTTCTGTCCTCGCTGAGCTGGCCTGAGGACACCTGCGTTATTCTTTGACAGATGTACCGCCCCAGTCAAACTCCCCGCCTGGCAGTGTCCTCGAACCGGATCACGCGGGAGTTGTACGGCGACGAGCGTTGCCGCCACGTCGCCACTCTGCACGCTTGGAACAACCTGGATTCATAATATCATCTGAAGCTTATATTTTTTAGCCAGGAAGGAAGACTTCCTATTTAAAATATCTATCTAACTTACTGTCTTTTAATTAAGAAAAACAACTAAATTCATTTCCAACATAAATAGAATGAAAATTTAATTTATCTATTATAAAACCTGAATATTCTCCCTTTTCTTAAAGTAAGTAAGCCTGGAAATAAAAGATAATTTACCCAAGCGTCTCCTAATTATATTTTTAAACGTTAAAACCAGGTTAAGCATCCTGAATCAAATAACTGGAAGTTCGGTAGACGTCAACAAGCTGGCAACACTGTAATCAATCACGGGCAAGATGATCCGACGTCACTTGTCTCGATACGGCTTGTCATCAATCAACCTACCTACCAAAGACAAAGACTACGTGGAAGAGATAAATTCGCGATAAGAACTTCCCTAGTTGATGGCCAAAGGGTTTGAAAATCGATTTCCGTATTCGATTTTAGTCATAAGTTTTTATTGGGTTGTACACAACGATCAGTTCTTTTATTAATCGTA
>LUGF01009549.1:33056-49788 GCA_001625245.1 Calycopis cecrops
CTTCTTTACTTTAACTCTATTGAAAGCAAGGCGCTGAGAAATTTTCACCTTTTACAAAATGGACAATCAGCCATCTTTCAAGCGCTCTTAAACCATTATGTGTCTCGCGAAATTGTGTCTATATTATGACGTGTACATATATTTCAATGATTAGATTACAACTCTCTGAACATGAACTTCAGTGGCAATCTCATTTTCTCCTTAACTCTGTCGAAGTGTAATGAGATTTTCAGGGAATATATTATCGAAATAAGCGCTTAAAGGTAATAAAATACAGGTGAAGGTATGTCTTTATGTTAATAGCGTTTATAATGAGAAATACTATTTAAAAAAAAGCAAAAGCTGGTGGGAGAAGTCAAAAGACCGGGATGGTTGGCGAAGTTTGGGGGAGGTCTTTGCCCAGCAGTGAGACAACATAGGCTGAATGAGCAAAAAAAAAAAATGGCCAGTGCCTCGGTGCATTACAACCTAATTAGGCCCGCACGACCGGCGATACCGACCGGTGTAAAGTGACAGCTGTGCTGCCGCGTTTCGTGCGATGTGCACATATCTGATCGCCCATAGACAGCGGGAGAATTAAGGAGGCGCATCTATATTACCTCTATGCAAATGTCTATGTATGTGAATAGAATAATATATGGGTTGCGTAGAGAATACTATAATAGTTCTCTCTGTCTACGGTGAATTGCCTTCATTCTGTCTACCCCTCAAGATTAATCTTTCAAACATTCATTCATTTGTTGTTGGTGTTCTAGAGAATTTTAAATATAAATAGACATTTAAAATCCCCTATATAGCTCATACAGTAATTTCCGTTTTGAAATTTATATTATCTGAATATTAACTAAACTAGTCTTATTTACTACATTTCTCCGACGATATCTTCATACTACCTGAGCCGCTGGGGACTTGCTGTACTGACAAGTACCTATAACAATGTAACGTTTCAGCCATAATTTAAATTCCAAATAATCATCACGTACAGTGAACCCGTTATTCTCTAAGCTGTAAACATAATTGTACTAGTACTGAAGCTCGTAAGTCCATATAATTTACTTTATGGCTCATATTCTTGAAGACTGCAGTACTGAAGTACTGTATAACATTAAGTTGAAGAAGAGAACGTGGAGTAAATAATGATGGAATCCTACACTCAGATGTGAATGGAAAGGTCCTGATGTCACCAACTAGAGTATGACGAATACTGAATCTGTTCTTTTCTATAATATTAAGTTGAAGAAGAGAGAAGGTGGCGCACGTAAGGACGGCATCCTACGCTGAGGATGAGCATGGAAAAGTACTGATGATGATGTCACCAACTAGCGTATGACAAGTACTTTTGTTCTTTTCTGGGTCATCTAACTAAATGTCCTAGGTAGTCTATCAGAATACATATAAAAGTAGAGATAAAACAAAAGAGAAAACCCTTTCAACTTTCAGATCAAACGACCCATTTTCCTTGTCAACGCGCCGTCGTCGAATAACAAGAGGATATTGATTTGATTTAACACTTTTGTCTAACGAGTCTCGAAGCGCATACACCGCCAACACGGGTGCCATATATTTATATATTATGTATATTAAGAGTACGAACAGAATGATACTAGATATAAAGAGAAACAATACATATCTGGGAGATAGGTCACCTTTAAAATATAAATTCATTCACCAGCTCTACGAATTTATCCGCATAAAATTGTTCATACGTATATATACTATGTAATTTATATTTGAGCTAAATTTAATCCAAATCCGCTCAGAAGTTTTTAGCGAGCGTATTTGTTTGTTATTGTAATAATGGAAAAATACATATAAACTGTCGTATTTATAATAATAAGGTAGTAAGAGACCTTACATTGATGATGGATATTTGGATAAATCACTCGCGTTTATCTAAAAACATAACATGGATGCTACTTATTATAAAAAACTATTTTAACAGATTTATTATTATTTGGTTGTTTCGATTAACGCAAAAAGTACTTATCGTATGTTGCAGCCTTGATTGACTAGGATGACATCAGGATTCAGAGAGTCTGTCACCTCAGTCCACCTGCGACCACGGTTGCTGTGAACGTTCTGAAACTTCGGAATTGTAAAATACTCAAATAAACCATAGCTAGTAATTAATAAGTGGAATATAACTGTATAGTAGTATCAGTCCACAGAAAAATAAAAAAACTCTCGAACCAATTCAAACATCAAAATAAGAATCCTGTTCAATTTGCCACCATTATTGGTCCCGTTTCATTTGCATTTTAATTTCCATCGAGTCTGAGTTTAATATATAAATAATATGTCTTCGGATATTTCCATTGTTTATTTTAGTGAAGTATTAGAAAAGCAAATATATAAAACAGTTCTATTACCGAAATAGGAACCGATATGATTGTCACGCCTAGTAGCGACTAAAATGTTTGTAAACTTTTTACTACTGAATAGTACGCAAAGATTTACAATGTTTAAAAAATGTACAGAAATATCCTGTAAGAATCGAAAAACAAATTTACCGGAAAAATATTATAGTTATTCATGAGTGTAGTGTGCAGGCTATAAAGTAAATAAATAAATATATAATTGTTCATATTCGTAAAATTATATATTGTACGTATATTCTATTATTATTTATATTCTGTTGTCTTGTTTAACGAACACGCAGAATGAGACTTATGAGAGTCATTGGAAGATGAGTGAGTCAAATGATGATCTATACAGATAACTTGCTAGAGAGCAGAGCTGATGTACAGACGAGACTCTTGACGTGTGGGGTCAGGAAGCCGATATCAGTTTATTACATTAGATATTAAGTTTACGGATATATAATATTATATTATCAATAATAGTTAATATGTCAATAAAATAAAAGCAAACGAGCAGTAGCCATTTTCATGACAATCGACGCCCGTAGACCGCGTAGAGGCTCCTTCCTCCTCCCACCTCCAAGGGCCACCTTAATTATTGAAACTTAAAAATAAACAAACTAGAAACACTATAAATATATAAGAAATGTCAATATGTCACTCTTACTTTGCTCTGTGATGTCATTGTAATTCTTGTGTCAGTGTAAAGTGCCGCCTCTATGTTTAGTACGCAATACTTATACTATCACATAAACATTTTCATTTTGAAAATAATTATTTATTTTTCGCATCGTAACTTTCAAGTACCTATTTAAGCATGGATACGCATAATAATATGAACATAGGTATTTTCAGATGTAGGTAATATCGTTTGAACACTCTGTTTCAATTACTTACTTATTTATGAACCGTAAATAATAAAACTCCTTATTATCTGTTTCTTGACAAATATATTTGTAGTCGTTTCTAGGCTCGTTTTATTAGTTATTTAGCTTATCATTATTAGCTTAGCATTATCAGTTAGCTAGCTAACAGCAATTCCATCTACTTCGGAGTCGGATATATTTTGTAATGAATCGTACTCGATGGAAGAACACCTACAACTTAGGTGTTAGTTCCAATATTTTTTATAATATAAATTGCAAGCACCTCTTGATGACTACCGATGCCCATAGACATCCGCATTATTTTCACGAATATGCGTTGCCCTCATTCCCGTCGATACTGAGCGAGATGTTCCTTCTAAGTCGTACCAATCCATTTGGTTGCAATGCAGATTTTTTGCCGCCGAATTGGACTTGCACGGTCATGAAACATAATTGATAACACAATTATGAAGGACGTTATAGAACTAGCATACCTGACGCTTTAATTCATATTAGATCCTTATTTTTAAAAATTCTTAAGAAGATCACATTCTCCCATAATAATAAAGTAATTATTCTTTAAGCACAATATAATACGCGCAAAGAATTTTTCAGCAAAGTTTAGATATCCTTATTAGACAGACTGTTTAATATAAATTATATTTTCCCTCCCTTTGTTAAGTATTTCAAAAGTGAAAGTAGGTTGAGCATAGAAGAGAGACCAATTATGGAAATAAGCGCAGGGAGCTGGCCCTACGTGTCTTGTTAGACAAGTGTATGTTTGGTCCGAAGTTACATTTGTAATATGTTATTAAGTTTTTAATTTTTACATTTAAAACCATGTTAAAATATATGTTCTTTTTTAACGTTATCTTTTAATTACAGGTACTTAGTAACTATCATTTAAATAACTGTCTGCCTTATGGTTTAGTGGTAAACGTGTTCAGACGTTAGATTCTGGGTTGAGCCAAAATAATTTTTTGCGATATTTCGATGTCTAATAATATTCCGGAGTTACGAAGTCGCCGGTGCTACACCCCTAGGCTTCGGCGAGCACGTTAAGCTGTCGGTCAAGCGCCAGATTTCTCTCCGGTCGTGTCGGACTGCCGTTCCATCGGAATATGAAAATGAGCGAACAGAGCGTGCACTTCTGTCTGACGTAAACTCGTGCACTATAATATGCCCTGTGCATCTGCTTAGTCTTTATACAGAGGGCCGTCGTATTCGAAATTCGGCTGGGACGACATTAACATCGTTTATCGTGAATCATTCATTAGTTATGAATGTCCCATCTGTGGGCACTGTTCTCTAGCCGACGGGGTCCGTAGCCCTAAGTCCACAGAATTTTCCCGACTGACCACCCTATATTACTGTACCACCACCAGTAACCGTGTAGGACCATGTATTAAGCTAGTACGTCGCCATGGCAAGAAATCCGGTTGAAAATTTTCTAATCAAAATGACGCGATCATTTCACCACACGCAGCATTTAATTAGTTAATGGGCAAACAGTTTACACGTACAAAGAGTCTATTTACTTTTTTGTTCTGTCTGCGTAGAGATGAAAATATATATCTACTTACTAGCTGCGTTGCATCTTGCGGTTTCACCTACGTATGTGGAAATATACTTACTTTACGACCTGTCTTCAGACCTACCGAGTACACACAGAAATCATTATGATAATCGTTAGAAACATACACTTAAATTTAAATTTATATATTATAATATATATCTTCTGAGGGACACAATCGTGTGTAAAATACGGTGACTGCTGCCGGCCAAACTCGACTGCAATATAGCAATGGCAGCATCTTTTAGCGTTCATTGAAAATTGTTCATTTTACTTAAACATTAATTGATACGATACAATGCTCCTATTACAAGGTTAAACACCAGGCTGCAGAGTACCAGGTCGTCTTCATTGGCTTCAAAATCTGGTCGATTGGTTTCACACAGGCACAATTATCCCCTTTCGTACTGCAACTTCAATGGCCCAAGTATCTATAATGATCACCGACCTCCGATACGAGGTGGTACCCACAAAAAGAAGATAAAGGTTGATGATTATATATCTATAGACAAATTAAAATAATAACTACTTACTAAAAATAGGCACTGTTGAATACTTAAAAAAAAGTTAATTTACTTAATTAAAAATATTTTAATAAACTTAAAATTAATAATTAATATTTATAAATTTGATTCGCCAATTTATCTCTCAACTTTATTTCATGTCTATAAATGTTTAACGAATTACGAACTCGTTCAAAACTTTAAAATTTTGATTACCCTTGAAAGTTTATAAGCAAAAAGAATTATAATTTTAATAAACTAGTAAATATTTATATCATAGAAACATAGACCGCTTATGTTGCTATTGATAACCACTTCGAAGTTCACGGAGAGTCTTATGGGCCCGTCGGGAGACCCAGTTTCATGACACCCACGGCCGTCATAAATGCCCAAGGCATTTAACGTATGCACAAACTTTCTTACGCCACTGGAATGAAACTAGGGTAGGTTAGGTAGGTAGGTATGATGCCACACAAATGCGATTCGAAAAAAATGAAAGGATGTAAAACGCCCGTAAACATCAAACTACTAATGGAGACACGAAATAACTACAAATATTCATCCTGTTTTACGCCGACACACTGTCGTAAAGAAAGATCAACTAAAGTTTTTAAGGAATAGAGCAGCAGTAACGTGCCAGCCTAATTCTATTTTATTACAGTTTGAAATAAGGAAGCCCATAAGGCAGTCACTTATTTAACGTATATAGTAGCCTTAAACACGTAGTAACTTGTACTCGTACGGCGGATGCTTTTAAACTGTGCCAGTCTCCATCGTCATTATCAGCTCGGTAGGTGCATACATTAAAAACATTTGTACAATATTATGCATTGGTACAAGTATTGACAATATCTCTTGTTACTTCCACCATAGAAACGATATATTTGTACACGTATTAAATTCTAACGTATAATAAAAAGCTGAGGAGTTTCTATGGTTGTCTATGGTACTGGTGCGATTATTAATTATTTTGGTGTTGAATAGCCCATTTAGCGGGGAAAGCTATAACTATATCATACTATGCTACGAATAATATGTTATGTGACACCGCGGGGCGTAGGTACATACTATATAATAAAGAGTACCTACCTACGTCATATTGCTTTTCAACGTTGTATTACAGTTGCTCCCGATGCCCTAGTACTTAGTAGAGATAAGTACATATTCTAATATCACTCTGCCCCTCGCGGTAAAGTTTGATATTGGACTTTTAAACTCTCAAATTACTCTCAATTAAGACTTTAGTTTCAAGATCCTAATTTCAAACTTCAGTTTTACCTAATGAACTCTTTATATAAAGAGTAAAGTAGGTACAAGAAATCGTTCTATGTTTTTTCCCGACTGCGGCGAAGTTATAAATGTAAATAAAACATTTGAGGCGAGACATACAAATAATGACTTTCACATAGACACCGGTTTTTGGAGCATGGGATTTTGTCCCGTTGTATGTTTGTTCTAAGTTTTTCCTCTTCAATCACAGGAGACCCATTACAATCACCAAACTCCTCCATTTGCATAAGTATTTGCATGACAAACGACCTAATAATTGTTTACACCGTGGATTGGGTTTGGTTGTTTGTTTGTCACGGTAAGCACTTGGGTAACTTTAGATCTAATAGACTAAGTTCAACTCAACGGGACAAATTACAGCTATTGTTTGACCCAACGATGATATAAGCGCAAATTGGCATGGAACACTTAAATAACAATGTGAAATTCTAAAAACTTTATCGAATAGGATATCAATACTGGAGTGGATATTGGATTATTGGATATTATAAATAAATTTATTGGCAACACATGAAACTGTGTTTGTTTCATAACTTTTAACGATAGTGACTGAATCATAGATAAAATTTGTCAAGGACACTCGAATGTAGGTGGAGGAAAAACATTTGATGTCCTTGATAAATTTATATGATATATTTAGAAAGAGGTGGTGCATTGTATTTCGATGTTATTAACATACTTATAATATGGATCTGGAACACAATAAGCGGTTATTTATTATTAATATTTTTGTAGCTGCAATTCGGATTGGCTGCATATCTGCGTGTTTTTGGGATTTTTCAATTTGTAATAACCGTCCGAAGTTTGGAAGTTGGCGGTGTTACCCCCTCGTGCCTCGGTAGCCTTGCAAAAAAATATAAAAAATAGAAGTTTCGGGAATCATGTTACATTTTAATGCACGTTTGAATATTTTATTTTTACTTGCAGTTGCTTACTTGTGGTGACAAGTAACTTTAGGAAAGTTAAAAAGTACATTGTACAAAGGGGCCTTGTGAATTCGAGCCGTACTCGGAGGTGTTACTGTGAGGTGAGACAGATGCAGTTCGGCGGCACCGACAGTGCAACCCCGGAGATAAGGAGCCCATGACGTCAGTGAGTACACATATGTGTACCCCCTTTTACAGATATGAGAGGAACGAGGGAGAGAGCGAGCGAGAGATTCTCCATATATATATAAGGGATATGACAGAGGGGATAGTAAAAGAGGATAGAAAGAGAAGAGGTTTGTGAATGGGGAGGATAGATAGAGAATTAGGTAGAGATAGAGATGGAGGAGAGATATAGAATGGGGGGATAGATAGAGAATGGGAGAGAGATAGTGAATGGGGAGGAGAGATAGAGAATGAGCAGGTAGATAATGGCAGGAGGGATAGAGACTAGGGGGAGGAATAGAGAAAGGAAGAAGGGGTATATTTGCGGTCGCTCGCACTGATTTATATTAATAAAAAACATTAAGACCTTGCAAAATCCGTCTCAAGCTTGGCATTTGCTGCTTAGTGTGAAGCACATCATCCCAGGGAGTAGAGTTAGAGCACTAATTACAGAACGTTTATGGTTACAGCAACACTACACATACAATCAGATGTGTCTTGTACAAATACCTTCTTAAAATATAACCACGAAAAAGGTATTCTTTTATCCTTCACAAACACGTAATCACCTTGAAGATGTTTGTTATGCTCGATACATTTGTATGCTACTAAAGACTTGTATATCTTTTCAATACAGTGAACAAGTATTTACATAATCGGGTCGTTAAGGGTTCCGCACTAGAGGGCTGCCTCTTATGTACCTGCACCCAAATACGGTTGAGTCAGATGTTTCACGTTGTCTCACTTCTGTAATCCAGAAACAAATATTATTTACGGCTCATTAAAATGAAGATAACGTAATAATCTATCTAACGTAGTAATCTATAAATAATCTATCTAATTTGTATAAGATAAAGATATTTTTTTGCCTAAGGAACTGAGATTAACTAGATAGGTACCCACTTAATTTACATGGATGTCTAGAAGTAGACCAGATCAGTTATGCAATAATGATATCTTCAAGAAAAGATTCTTCTCTTCATCTCTCAAGAATTCTTCTTCTTCTTCTCAAGAAAAAGAAAAGAGCATATTCTTCTCTAAAGGGTTGGCAACGCATCTGTTAGATCTCTGGTGTTACGGATGTGCTTGGGCGTTGGTGATAACTTTACATCAGGTAACCCAACTGCTCGTTTGCCAGGAGGCATAGGAATGCTATAAAAAAAGTACTACTAACTATGAAAATAAGGATGTCTACACATACCTAGACAGGACGCCAGTATTCATTTGCATGTACCTATATAAACAACTTAAAGGGCCAGGTGTTCCATGTGGTTTGTGAGAGTTTCAGAGGGCCTGCATCAATAAGATACAACACCAGCATTTTCAATTAGTGACGCAGGTTTTTATGAGTACAGTCATTTACCATCTAGTTAGTTGTTTCCTATAATGTATATTAAAATGGTACATCAACTAATATGTCAGCGAGAGGTAATTTCCTCGTTTGGCAATTGGTAGCCAGCGGGCTGCCAATTGCCATTCAATATTGGCACTAACATTAATAAATCAGAAAATGCAGCCAAATATCCACTAAACTATACCGGTAAATACAGCACTAGTTTTCTAGATGAGATATTACTCCGTTATGCAGACCGCAAAACTATAGGCACGTTTTTGATGTTTTTTGTAACAGAGGACCATTTAGAAGTATATTCAGAGTCACGTTTTATTATATTTTATAATAACACCATGTTTTACCTCCGTAACAATAGTACCTATTCATTATCACTTTTTAAAATCGTTATTATTCTAAAAGGGGGATTTATGTATTCAGATAAAGTTTTTAATGTAATGAACTCACATGTTTTTGTGAAGTGAAGTAATCTACATTTTAAAAAGCCGTTGCAACATATTATACCTATACTAACTTACTAAGGCGATTTCACAAAAATATTAGATTTACCGTTAGTCCATTGAAAAGTTACATAGTGTTGCGTTTCTCGGAGGACGCAATTTTATTTTTTTAATGTGTAGGGTGGGTCCACGAAATAGATAAATAGAAGAAATAGAAGTGGGTCAATAGAAGCTGCCGCCATCTTGAAATTTTCCATTTAATTGTATTCCTTTAAGCGATAATATGGTCCACTTCGGAGTGCTGAAGAAGTGAGTAAATGAAGAAAATTGAACAACTTAGTGTGGAAACTGTTCTTTGAAAAATCTTTTACAAAACTCCTGAAATGTCATTTTATTGTAAAATGACCTGAAAAAGTTACAAGCTTCAAAAGAAAGTTTGTTACAAAATTATAATTTATTTTTGCTTATAACTTTTTATTGGACACTTGATGACAAAAAGTAATATAAATAAAGTTGTAAAAATTTAATTTGCTACGTTTAATGTAATACAATTTTCTGTAGGATTGCTAGTTTATGAGGTGCAGCGCGAAAACCCTTTTCATCCTGTTTTCCAAGACACACAAGACAAGAGTGTACAAGAGTGACGACCCCACAAACTTGAACTTAAGCTTCTATTGACCCTCCCTACACATTAAAAAAATAAAATTGCGTCCCCTGAGAAAAGCAAGGTGAGGCCTCAAAATGTATCATTTCAATGAACTATGTACCGTATTTACAGAACAATAAAGACATTGATTTTAGTAGATTCTTTTAAGTAACGCTAGTGAGTAACACTTGCTACAATAACTACTTTTCTTTTTCAATTTCATGTTAGATAAATTATATAAAAGTATATTATAATTAGTAACATAAATACTTACAATCACATAGGTACAGGTAGTAAGAGGTAGTGTCACATTGTATGCTTGCACGCAGCCGAATTGGGCCATCACCACCGGTGAGGTACCTCTCGCTTATACGAGACCGGCGTAAAGTGACAGCTGTGCCGTCGTGTTTCGTACGGTGTGTAAGTAATAGTGCCCCAAAGGTGGGCGGAGAAAGGAGGGCAGTGCATCTTGGTATATTCTATTCTATTCTATTCTATTCTATTCTATTCTATTCTATTCTATTCTATTCTATATAGGTAGCCTCTATGTGGATGTCTCTGGGCGTCGATAATCATGAAAATAGATTTAACTGTTCGTTTATACCTACCACCAAAATTTTCCTAACCCGCATATTGTACCTAATATCGGTATTATGTACCTTATTTATCTTTCTAAGTTAGATATATTATGTGCATTGAAGTAGATCATGTGTGCGGGCTTACACAAGAAGTATAATCTTCGTCCTAGACTTATCACGATTCGCGATCGCGACATCAGATGATACAGCGGTCCGCTATCTTATCTAGAGGATACGATAAGGGCGTCAGTTTTTCGGTCGGATGATAGTCGCGCCACAGAGCGAGTGCCAGCCGATCTCTGAAACCGAGAAGAGAAACCAACTCTGGATTAGGCCGTGTACATGAATATGAATGAGTTCCTCATGATATTTTCCCTCACCGTAAGAGCTCTCAGCATGGCCAGCGGCAGCTTACCCAGCCACGAAATGCACACAGCACAGCTGTCATGTTGTACCGGTATCGTGTAAGTGAGAGGTATCACTCCAGTCGTGCCGGCCCATCCGGCTGCATCCATGAATGCAGCGTGACACTACCTCTTACAAAAATATCCGAATTCAGCATTTTTGTTGGCGAAAGAACCAGGCGGTGATTTAACAAGTGAGCGTCGTTAGTACTAACGCGCACGCATATATCTTTTGATACACGTGCAAGCCATTTTCAATAAAATGGGAATCCAATAATCCGCCCACGTTTGAATATCCCAGATAACTCTGTTAGATTTTATTTGAAATCCGAATTATCCGTTCCTGTGACATTTAAGGCGAGTGTTATAAGACACGACCGGTTGTCGAGAGCTGCCGATCTGTAATATACACCGCTAGCGCCAACATTTTCCTCCTTGTTTTATTAACTTCTGTTCTAGGCACGGGACTAAACCGACTCAAAAAATGAAGGTTGTTAATTCAGCTGTACATTTGTATGTATGTTAAGTGATTACGTCGTACAATAATCTGAAGCCAATCCTCAAACTTTCTGATGTTGTGAGAGCTGATAATGGAGGAAACGCTCATCTAGTTTTATATTATAAACAATACTATTTAGACACAAATCCCGTGTGTGTTGAAAGTGGGCGGAGATTGTTTTGTAAGTTGCTGCTAACAAAATATTTAAGAATAAACTTTGGTTAGGTTAGGTTACAGATAAAGACACTTTTGGATATTTAGGAATCCACGTCAATCAAATAAAACTAAAAGACATACATATTACATTGTCTATTATTATTATACCTTTACTAAATAATATAGTTTTTTATTTTATTTTCACTTATTATTAACTAAAATTAAGTACATTTAATACGACCGGTTACGAAAACTCATCATCAGATAGGGTATGGTGGTATGGTGGTATGGTATTATTATTGTCTTTAACAAACGTATAGTTGATGGTTAACTGACGGTTAGATAATATTAAAAAGGTGAAGGACAATCAATGACGACCATTGCATCACTACTTGATGCTTCTATCTTCTTCCTTTCTTCCATTGGGCCACGTGGATCCGCACAAGCGGCACGAAGCCGGGCAGTATGACGTTGACTTCACGCTGATAATATTTACTTTAGGTCCAGGGTTGGTACTTGTCCAGTTGAACCAGTCTAATTTCATTTCAAAACGAAGTAAAGAGCATCTACTTTCCGTAAAATTTGGAAAAGTGTTGTTCTAAGCAGTATATTCAGTCGTAGAATTATACGACTGCTAAGATTACGGGTTTGCAATGGTCCCACGGAACCTATAATATTGCAAGTTACCAACCGTTTGACCGATCTTTCGTATAAAATTGTTGTTTGAGCCGGCCAAATTGTTGAGGAAATTTTTACAATGAAACTCTTTTTCCAAGCGCTTTTATTTGAATTCTAATTATTTTGCCCTAAATATTGGGTTTGTAGATACGAGCCAAGAGACTCAACTACTGGAGCAAGAAGCACCACTTTTACAAAAAGCATGCGCAGTTGCATATATAAATAAATTTGAAATTTATTGAGAAATAATTCTGGTTTGTTAATAGACGGAAGGAGGGCCGGAACTCAAAGTCATGTGGTCAAACTTTTGGTCGATAGCAACTTAATAACAATCCCAGCCCATTAAGGTTCTGTTTCTAAATAATGTGAATTTATATTATAAAAAAAACTTTTTCTTCTATTCCATAGCTTTATCTACATTTCCATTATAAAACATGTAAAGAAAATAAAATAAACGTAAAGATATTAAGTAAACAGGGGGAAGTCTGAGGTTGTTTCGGTGGTTATTCTTAGCCAGGTCTACGAGCGATGACGTAGAAGAAGTAGCCGAATGTAGCGTCAGAATATAGAACAATATACTCATTGTGTCGGCAAAAAAGTTTTACTTTACCAATAAGGCAGTACATCGCTCAATGTAAATTAATAGTGCCGGAGAGTGATTTGAGTGATGACGTGGCACAGATCCTTGATGAGGCTCATGTGGCCGGCGGAGCGGAACTTATCCGGCGCTCGACTGTGAACTGTACCGCCAGCTCGATACCGGCCTAAGTGTTATAATTACACTACACTTTACACTGCGGTTACACAAATTGTTAACGATGGCATAGCCGTTACTAAAACTACACTAAACATAATGTTTAATAGTGACGGCTAGGCCATCGCGTTTTGACATGTTTATAGCATAAGAAGGCAGACGAGTAGTAGGAACTTTCTATCACTACCGAAGCCTCAAAACATCTGTACAACCGGAGGTTTTCCAGGTGAGTTTTCATCCTTCATCTACCCACAATGGGCCATCGAAAACACGCAACCACAGGATAAAATGACTATTCTTTTTCGCCAGGGTGATCTTATATGGAAAAGGTACACACCCCGGTGGTGATGCCGTACGTACTTGCAGCAGTGTTGCTAACATCTAAAGATATAATTGGTTTTTAGTCCTTTATATTTATAGAGTTCCGAAGAGCAGTCATATTACGAAGCACTCTTGCGTAAGTGATTGTTACCCACAACGTCCACTTATGTGCCTTTAATGATACATATCAAATGTTTATATACACTTACCAAGGCCGGAGACCTATTTTGGGAATAGAACATCGTGTTTTGCGTGACCTTGTGATTTGTGATCTAGACAGTCTTAAATCTTATCTTGTTATCGAATAACAAAGAGACCTACAAACTTTTATTTATATTGTTAGTGTTTTTATTATTCTCTTGATAAGTCTTTCAATTCGGCCAGTAGAGAGTTATTCGTAATAACCAAATGTGAAATAACAAAAAAGGAATACTTATATCTATATAACGAAGGTATATATTTTTAGTACTTAATCCTTATAAAAAGGTAAAAATCAAGTACTTTGAGTGCATTAAATGCACTTCCAAGTACGTAGTACGTATGTAGTAGTAATAATGAAATAGCGACGATATATGAACGATAAAGTTACCCTGACTTAAAGAAATCGACGAAGACTAAACGAGGAACACTAACGCCGCCCTTAATATAAAATATAAGCTTCTTCCGAATACTACGTAGTTGAAAGTAACGTGGGTGAAACAGCGAGGCACGGCTAGTTTTTCTACGTAAGAGATCTGACTTCAAATCACATTTTCTTTACTCGTACAGCTCGAGCACTAGCTTATATTACGTACATTCTCACGACGCTTCACCTACGTACATGTGTCTGCGGGTTAGTACCTACAGTCAACAGCATTTCTATAATTTAGCGTCAAGGCATATGCTAATGTTAATTGACTTTATAATGCTTCTTGATTAATGTGAAATTAAAAAATAATCTTGATTAACGATTGTCTTTTTAGTATAATTAGCTCGAGATAATTGGCTTAGGTACAGCATGAATAAATTTTGTATTAATCTGGCGTAAAACTGAAGTAAAAGTACACTTTCATTCCGAGCTCACCTACCTTCATTGAAAGAGATTATTTACAAGTTTAAAAATGGACATAAAATAATAATATCTTACAGATATTATTTTATGTTAACAATAAAACCTCTTTTGATGACATTACGTTGGTACGTGCACTCGAATGAAAGGGAGTCGTAAGGATGCGTGCTAAAAGCAATTAAGGGAGATAATGCCAGGAGGCAGGTTCTTCAGTCCCAGCGTGTGCCGTCCTCGCTCCCTATTATGTGAGAATATTCATTTGCATCTATTCCGTGCAGATTTGTTAATTGCACTTTGCCCACATTTGTTAACGGAGAACGCGGGTACAGGAACACTGGGTCAAATTCAAGCGAATGAAATTCACTTTCCGTACCCATTGTTTCGTCCACCATTTTTAATAAACGTAGTTCCGTAATACCCATTATGTTTTCAAGAATTTACGTTTTAGTACTACTTCATCAGAATTTTGTTTTTTATTATTTTTTATACACACCCAAAAGACCCAAAAAAACTGCTTAATTATTTTTTTTTTATATTCAACATTTTTGTGTCGCTCATAATTAATTAATCATTCAAAGTATTAAGACATTTGTCTCGTTAAAGTTCATAAATCTATTTGGATTTTAGGGCATTTAAATGTAATTCATATATATGTCGCAGTCGGATTGTATAATCCGCCGTATTACATTACGGCTAGCCATTTAGAAAAACAGGGCCGTTTTGTAATGCGGCGGGTCAACGCTTAGCCGGATCGAATACGGCTAGGTCAAACTCCGCCAGAAAGTGTTCGCCGCTAAACGTTATTCAATATGGCTAGCCGTAATGTAATAGTCCGTGTCATTATTCGCCTCTTTGACAGAATATAGTTCCCAATTTTAACACTCGCGGCGCTCACAACAACAATGGCGTCAAATAAGGAAAATGTCTCTCTAGAATGCGATAAAAACATTGATTTAAACAAAGGAAACTTGTTAAATATATATACAGAATCATACTTGAATTGGTTAGGTTAGGTTAGACTATGTTTATACACAACGAGCGAGCGAAGCGAGCGAGTCCAGTGGATTGGCACAATGTGGCTAAACGTGAGCCGCCATATTGTAGAACGTTTCTCAACGACAATCCGGCTAATCGTTGACCCGCCGCATTAAAAAACGGCCCCGTTTTTCTAAATGGCTAGCCGTAATGTAATACGGCGGTTTATACAATCCGACTGCGACATCCACATGTACAAAATGAATAAATGTATTATATAAATGTAATTTTTGTCGTGTTCATGCATCTATGTAAAACAAAATCTCGGAATAAGTCGGGTAACACAGTGTGGGGTTCGCGTTTATTTACCAACGTGGTCATATTTGTGCCGTAAGATTTATAACGCTGGCAAATTAAAGCCACAGGATTTAATTATGACATTAGCGTAGTCGTAGTGAAATCATAAAATTGCTAGCTAGTGTACAAGCGCGAACAAAATCATTTGAAAACGTCCCAGTAGCTGAGATGCAAAAGTTTTGTATTCAATGATATAGGCGTGTTAAAACTTTTGGGACTCCATTAAAGTTGTGGTTTCAATTATTAAACGTTTTTACTGTAATTCGGTTGCGTAGTAATTTTTTTATTAAGGCGAGCGGTAGGAAATGTGAGTAAAATTGTGTAAAAGCGATCGAGAAATCTAGCGTAACACCAGCGTAACGCTATATCGGCTACGTCACTTGCGTCGTCACGTCAAAGTATTTTGGATTTTATTTTTGCCAACCACAAAAACAATGTTAAAACTTATCCGGTTTTTTTTAAAGATTAGTCCGTTCTAACTAAAAAAAGCTTAAGTTTCATTGAACTTTATGTCAAAATATCAACGAAAGCTCATAAGTAAAATGTCTTTAATATTAAATCATTAAGTACAGTCCATCGACTTGACTGGGAAATTACTAATAAGTCACTCGCATAGACAGGTACCTATGGTGGCGCGTTTCCTGCGGTTTGAGACAAAATGGAGGGCATTAAGTTAAAAGAGGCTTCGCAGCAGAAAGCCCTAACGAGACCACGCGAGACCACAACCAGCCACAATACCTCAGGTGGTAATTACCATGACAGTTTCATGCCCAATCATCATCACTTATTGCTTTGAATTAAAGAGCTCAGGCAAACTCTATTACTGCTTAAAACATTATGTC
>LUGF01009549.1:52610-63838 GCA_001625245.1 Calycopis cecrops
AAATATGTTAGCTGTCACATTAGGGAACTGATGGGGGTGAGGGATTTCTTTTGTGTTTATGCAAGTCACGTCATCTAAGTAAAATGAAAGTTATAATTGAAAAAAAGGCTGTATACAGCCTAAGTCTGAAATGGGCTCTCAAATTTGCACGTGGACTTGTAATATAACGCAAGAAAGCACTGAGTCAGAATTTTTGGTAATTAATTCGCTACGGTTGTGACAGCTAAGTACTTAAGAAAATGTACAAGAAATTTTTAAATTGTAATAAAGTTTCATTTCATACGACGAGAAGCTTTTATATGCTAATGGAGTATTCAAATTATATATATTTATCCAGATGTCTCTTATCCCGACAGCTAATTGGAATAGATGAGGCAACGCAAGTGTATAACAGCTAATCGCGAGGAAAGGTCTATCAGAGACAGCGATAAAGTTTGATAATGTTCATCATATACTATCATCACATAGTAAGCCCTTTATCATCACCATAATCATCAGTCCAAGGATTTCAATTGATAATAAGTCTCTCCCAAAAGACGCCGCAGGTCACGGCTACGAGCTACTTAGGGTCAATTCACACCAAAAGCACGGCGAAGGACAGCGAAACGGAGCGCAGTTCATGTCTCGTATGAATTTCAACTTTATTTTCATTACTATAGTACTTATTATCGAATTCTCGCAACTTCTGGAGCATTCCAGAGACTTCTCGCTCATTCCAGCGACTTCGCGGGATTTCGCCCGTCTTGTTCGAGTTTCTCATGCGATAATAAGTATTATTGTAATTATTATAAAGTTGAAATTCATATGACACATAAACTGCGCTCCGCTTCGCTGCCCTTCGCCGCGCTTTTGGTGTGAATTGACCCTTACAAGTCATTTATATTCATATTTATTCGGACAACTACTTCACATAATGTATGTGAAGAAAAATGATGTCGTGATAGTTGGCTGCCCACATGAACAGTATTACACCGCAAGTTCCACAAATATGTATACAGCATTCAGCGCGCGAGTCAAACAACATTTCACAGAAATTGGATCGCTTGAATAATTGTGATAGAATTATACCCGACTTCCAGGAGTCATGCAATATAAAGTACCGCTAGCACCTGCGAAATCAGAATCATCAGTTGCTCACATTTGTGATGCATTCAGCCTAATAAATAACCTGCGTGTTACCTTGGAAATGCAGCTAGAGTTTACTTCATAAGAACAAAGAAAAATAAACAGCGTTACGCTCGTGTTAGGCTGGTTTTAGTGTCATGCGGACCGTCAGTACGGATCGCTCCGCGCATGCCGATCTGTATTACAGCTACGGAGCGTTTTAGAGTAGTGCGGACGGGTCCGTACGGACGACCGTCCGCGCGGACAGCTCCGCAGCCGTCCGCATGGCGCGTCCGTGCCACGGAGCTGTCCGCGCGGAGCGCCGCGCCGCGCTGCTCGCGCCTCTGCCTGCAGCGAGCGTTTTAGTATAGTGCGGAGCGACCGTCAGTACGGAGCAGTCCGCGCGGAGCGATCCGTACTGACGGTCCGCGTGACACTAAAACCAGCCTTATGCTCTATTGTTCGTTGTTGTGTTACACATTACACGTCATATTTTAAGCCGTACGTCTGAAATCGTTGTCATAACTAATAAATTTCAAACATCAGCGAAAACATAGTTTCAGCTGGCACACGATCAGTCAGAGCCACCACAAACATTCGCAAGAATTCGTGCTAATGTTCCTTTCCGCTTTACCCGCCAACAGCCCATCGAAATGTAACGAGATTGTTTTAACTACACCATATCTACAGCCTATGTGTAAGGTTATAAGTCGTCTTAGAACGATTGATTAAAATGATTATACTATAGAATATAGACAGTAAGGAGTAAGGACCTATGCTAGACGGTAAGACCTTTAGACAATATACTTCAGTCGGCAATTTGTGGCCCAATATCACTTCAACGAACTCATCTCTCGAGTGGCATCTGCTACCGAAAAAAATGATTTAAATGTAATACTTCGGTAAGTGGGTCACCCGACGTTAAGTGCGGGATTACTTGAGTCAGCGAACACGGAGGTCGGTGACAGCTTTTGTGACTCGCTGTGGGTCGGGCCCCGACCTCTATTCTCTGCCACAGAGCTGGCCAATTCAACGAACTGCAGTTTTGCGGTAAGTCAATATTTTTTCAACTTTGGGTTCATTGGCGGTTTGCGTTACATTTGAATAGAGCCGGCATCGAAGTGACTGTAAAAAATTTAGTTTAAAAATTTTATTTCGTACGATACAAGAAAGTCATTTTCTTGTATCATGCGAATTATGATAGAATATCATAATTCGTAATCCCAAAAAGTATATTAGGTGGAAAAGCGCAAGGTTTCTAATCGCTCATACGATCGAAAGCTTTTTTTATTAAATAGTATTAAAGGGGCAAACGAGCAGGTAGAGCCGATTTCATGACTACCCACACAGATGTTATACTGATATTTGCACAGATGTTATACAGATAAGTTGTGCTCCTTTCATCTTCCCCGCTCGATAACGAGAGATAATTCCTCGATTTGCCGGCCCTATTCGGCTGCTTTGCCGCATGGCACTACCTCTTGGTTACTTTTTATACAGGTCTCCGCACTAACAAAGAAAAAAAGTAAAATATTCATATTTAATTCCTAGACTTGTAAAAGTGGGAGAGTAATTACAGAAGTGCACTCCGCGGCGCGCCGGCACAAAGGCGGCGCATTGATGAATCTCCTAATGACAGTTTATGCGGTCACTAATTAATGTTACGGGTTTTGTCTCGCCACGTCAAAGGACCAGCCTTTTATATGTAAATCTTAGTTTTTATCGTTGTATTTTGAATTTTTCTTCCTTATTATTATTTAATGAACAACATCATCAACACTTCGTTTTTGGCTTACTTTAACGAAATTAAGTAATAAAACGAATTAAATAAACAAAATTGCAGACCGCAACTATATGGGAATAGTGAATCCCTTTGTGTATGTATATAGCAGGTATGTCGTATGTACATCAGGTTGAAAGCTAAGTACACTACGGGCCCATCTCAATAGGAACGAGCCATTTGCGCAGGATGTAACATACATAGTGCGCAAGTGTTTGTGCAGACACAAGTGCACTCAATATTCACCTATTTTCCAATTCCGATGGTATGGCAATCCGACACGATCGGAGAGAAATCAGGCGCAGGATTGACACGCGACGGCTTAACATGCTCTCCGAGGCGCGGGGTGTAACACCGCCAGCCTTCCTGACTCCGGACTGTTATAAGAAATTGAAAAATCCTAAAATCGGGATTCGAACCCAGGACCATCCGATTGTGGTTAAACTTGCTTACCACTTGACCACGAGGCAGTCATCTATACTATTAATATTGTAATAAGTTGTAACTTCTTTTTTTAATCTAAAACACTTCACTTGGTATTGTTTTAAGCTTTCACGATTTGTATTCATATTTGTATACTGTAAACGGGACTTAATCGCGTTATAGAATCGACTCTGAAGTCTACTCGCGACCACGGCCGTTGCATTGCGGCCGAAACGTCGAGAGTCGAGGTAAATACTTCGATTTTATAACGCGATTAAGTCCCGTTTACAGTATACAAATATTCTTTTGGTATTCTTTCGGGTTAGAAGGGCCATTCGCCGAGGATGGTTATATACTATATACCACCACTCTGTGACAAATGAGAGCAAAGTATCCGGGTTGTTATACGTGTGAAAACGCTGCACGCTTCTAGTATGTATAATAATACATACAATGTACTCGTATGTTCATTTGCACTATGAAATGATAGAGCACTAAATAGTCTTTAACAATTTTATTAAAAATTTTACAAAAAAGGTTTTGTTAAAAAATAATAGCTCGCATGCTGGGGACTCCAAGTTATATATAAAAATCAAATTACTTATATTGTGGTGTAGATTTGGTAGTATTACGTATACTAATACGCCCATGAATTTATAAGACTTTATTAGATGCAGACTGTAAAATCAGGTGTGTAGAGGAACTGCATCTGTCAGAGCTTGAATTGTAAGTGTTACTCAAAATCACAGAGGAATGTAATAAACAAAGTTGCATTTAGTTGCGCGGTTGGGTTGGGATCTGTTTGTAATGTAATATTGTTAGAGTGTATGAGATGTGACGTTTAGTGCAAACTCCATTAGTTAACTCGCGATACAAGTTGTACTGGTCCGTTGTGATTAACATCGCGCTGTATAATCGCGTTATACACTCCCTAATGTTCTGTTTGAATGATGGCGGGCGCTGGTATGAGTAATGAAAGTGTGATTAAAAATTAAAATTTAATTTGAGAAAGAAGAACGGCAGACTTTGTACAACTTATTTTTTTTGTTCTTATGTAATATAATTTGTACCATTTATTAAGGCAATTAAGACATTTGTTTTCGTATAAGTGTACTATTTTTAAAAGTTCGTAATCAAACGCAATGAAAGCATAAACTAAACGCAGTTATGCATTAAACAGTTGCCATATGTAAAATAATACAAATATCGAAATGATGAATAATTATTTAGAAATAGAAATAAAATAAAAGTATCAAGCCGAACGAAAGAGCCAATAATATAATATTAATAATATTTACTAATAATCGTATGGCATGCGGCCTTGCCTATGCAGAACACACTGACGTTCCAAAAGGTTTGTACTAACATAACCTTAAAAAATTAAACTGGTTCTAACTTTTATTTCCGAACTTCTAAAAATATAAGAATTTATAATGGGTTTGAATATAATATTATCTACCCATTAAAACAAAAATATCACATAACTCGATAATTATTAGTTGTACGAAACTCCCAAACAAACCTGCCATTCGCCTTTATGTGATATATGTGATTCAATCAACGGATGGTTCGTTAAGAAAGTCAATAAGGAGGATTATCCAAATGCATTTTCTGTCGTTTCTGTGGCTCCGACTTGCTTTTATCTAACTGCATAATAATCATCTTCTTATTATGATATTAACAATTAATAGATCATAATATTATAAAATATATATTTAGTTATTTGATTGTGTATTATATCAATATCAGAAAAGGCGGCTGTTTTTTAATTGAATATTAAAAACTATACGACTCGTAACCACTTTATTGGGGGCCAAAAAAAGATACCTATAAGAAAAATCCATATAAACTTCACCCCCTTTTATTCCACTTAGGGGTTTCATTTCTAAAAATGCTTTCTTAACGCTCATTTTCATCATGCAAGGAAACCCGCACCTAAGTTAAGTTTCTAGATAGGTACAGTAGTTTCGGTTGTACGTTGATATATAGGTAAGTCAGTCAGTTTTGTCTTTTATATATAGATAAAG
This sequence comes from Calycopis cecrops, assembly GCA_001625245.1. Classification (NCBI taxonomy): domain Eukaryota; kingdom Metazoa; phylum Arthropoda; class Insecta; order Lepidoptera; family Lycaenidae; genus Calycopis; species Calycopis cecrops. The sequence continues at coordinate 57,945 of LUGF01009549.1, forward strand.
CTTCTGTATTTCTTATTTAGACATATTACAATGGAGTACTACCGACGCACATAGACATCCGCATAAAGGTTATACGAATGCGTTGCCCTCCTCCCCCTCCTACCTCTTTTCCCTCTATGGTTCGCCAGCTACTTACACACCGCACGAAACGCGACAGCACAGCTGTCACTAAGCCAGAGGTGCATGCAACGCGGCACTACCTCTTACTAAATGATTTTAAATCATTATAAATCATTATAAATTTACTGACAAACGACAATATAGTTTACTTACATATATTTTAGATTGCAACAAATTGTTTTTGAAGTAAAAAGTGATCAAACCTGTATTTCAATATAGCCAGGCTGAATAAAATGCTCGCCTTTGACACAAAACTTATTCAATGGCTTTGACAATTTTCACATACCTACGCGATCATATTTGGTGCGTTTTAAAACGTAACAGACTTGCCGACCCGTGCAAACTACTTTGGACGTCAAACATAAAATCGTTAAAATATACCTAGTGAAAGAAATTTCATAATCAGATCAGTATTTCCGAAGATTGCCTGCTACAAATGAACAAAGCTTTTTTAGAAATTTAAAATCTTTAGTTATAATATGAGTATGAATACCAACTTGATTTCAGAAAGATCACAGGAAGCGAACAAGTTTAATTACAAAGTATGAGAACAAGCAAAAAAAGGGAAAACACGAGAAAAATAAGAAGTTGTAAACTTGTAGAATCTGGGATAAGTTGAAAATTTATTCACTCTTATATTCTGTGTGAAATGAGAATGCGATGGAACTTTGTTAGTGTAAATAAATAAGAACACTTCTTAAATATCGTGAGTAAAAATGCCACACTGCATGCACGCATGCAGCCGAATTAGGTCAGCTCGACCGGGGAGGTACCTCTCGCTTACACTAAACCGGCGTAAAGTGACAGCTGTGCTGTTGCGTTTCGTGCGGTGCGTAAGTAGCCTGTGGCCTATGGAAGGAGGAGCAGGAAGGGGGGCAACGTGAATGCATTTGTATAACATCTATGCGGATGTCTATGGGCGTCAGTAGTCATTAAAATGGCTCCAATTACTCGTTTGCCCCCTTATGCTTTAAAAAAATCTTCAATCTTCAGTCGTGCTGGCATAATTCCCCTGCTGAGATAAGTTGTTTTAATTTGTAAATTTGCACGAAAAATACCTTAATATAAACAGCGTTCTTAGATAAATTATGACATAGTTCTGAGTACGAATTGTAAATCAGATTTTGAAACTGTAAATCAAATCACAGATAACTGTTATACAAATATTCAGAATCATCACTTTACTCAGTTGACATTCCTTTCTTGGACCCAAAGTGCTGGTAAAATACCAGTCAGCTTCCGACATCGAGAATCCTCTTTTGGGCGTTGCTTAGTGTTGTTTATTAACTACAAGCCTTTTGTATTAAAATAGAAGCAAAGAAAATAGGTTAATGCGATAAATCTTTACGATTTGTTCGCTGTTTTCTTTCTGTTTTGTCGGATTCTGTAGCCAAATATGAAGTAAGCTCAGAGCGACCTAGAATCACCCGTTTTCTATATTCTGTCGACAGACTTGGCTACTGGCGATATGTTAAAACTCTCCTTTTCCATGTGTAATATTATATGTTATTACTCTACTTTTAGTAACCAAATACGTAGATACATAGTAGGTCCATGGAGGTGGGGGGAGAAAGGAGGGCATCGTATCTATATAGCCTCTATGCGGATGTCTATGGGTGTCGGTAGCCATGAAAAATGCCCTCTATGCCATAAAAAATCTCCTGCCACATTATATCATTTTTTTTTGGTATGCTGCCCTCCTTTTTTCTCCCACCTCCATGGGACACCGGCTACTGATACACTGCACGAAACGTGCCAGCACAGCTGTCACTTTATCATTTTGCGAATACGTAAACTGGTAAAAGTACATAATATGCCTGTCGTTGATACCCACTTAAAATGTACCATTAAAAAATATATATTCTTTTTATATAGGATATTTTTATACAATTTTTGTACTGTGGTAGATTTGATTTCGGTTCGTTTCTTTTTTGAAAATGTTAAATATTAATCTTTAATTATGCTTCTAGATCTAGATCTAGATCCTATATAGAACTTAAGTTCATCCTAAATATGTAAATAGTGCCAAATTAATTAATATTCCTAATTTAAATATTTTTTTCTTCCGAGGGATTTCTAAAGTTACTTTGAGGAAGTTACTTACATAAATTTTCTTATATTACCTCACAATTTCCATAATTACCAATATCCTCTTTCGATGATTTTTTATCACATTGAACATTTTTCTTAGTCGCGATGCCAGCCTGACCCTGCTACTCTCATAGAATTTAACTCTACCTACCTACCCTACGGATTTTTTTCCTATCTTCTTGAACATTCTATCGTCATTTCGTATGAGACGAAGACCCCGTACGTACAGTAGTTCGAATTTCAAACAAATCTGTCAAGTAGTTTTTGCGTAAAAGAATAAAAATACAAGCTTTGGAATTTTCTTTCGACTTATGCGGAGGCTTCGTGCGTGGAAGTGAGTATCCGTTGACTCATTGGGGGATGGAGCGATGGAGGGCAACGGGTCTGACTAACTGTGTGATGTCAACGACCTGATACAAGCCATGACTGGTGACTATAATATGGCTACGATTTCTCGTTCGCGGCGTTTACAAATATTTGTAATATAGTAGCTTTGATTTTCATAATAGTACCTCTTAGCAAATCGATATACAAGATTGATAAAACCGAGAGATATTAAATGAAACTACATATTTAGTGTATAATTTCTAGGCTATACATCAAAAATCAGATCAATCGGAGCAATAGTTTGGACAAAAGATTTTTTTAAATTTTTTCCCACTTCATACACGCTGTATCGTCAGCTGATCGCGAGGCCCTCCGCTACGGGGAACCGGGGTCATTTACCCCGTGCGAGGTTGCCGCTCACTGCCGCCTTACAAAGCATGTTTACATTTTTTTTCCCTATTTAACTTCTTTGAAAAAAGTATTTTCGTATACTTCTCGTAAACTTTCTCTGCCTCTCGTTTGTATAAACGTTGTATAGTAGGAATGCTACGCTGTATCACCACCAAATTACAGCTACGCTGTCGCGTTCCGAATTGTGTGTTTGCGATGGCCTATAGAAGGAGCGACGGGTATGCGGGCAATGCATCTATTATTGTACAGATTCCAACGGACGTTGTTAATCATAAGGCTCCGATTGCCCGTATGTCCCCTTATAATAAATAATTAATTAGAAAAAAGAAAAAAGAATTACTTTCTTACTACTAAATTAAATTCAGTGTAGATTACACGGGATTAACGCTACGCTTCGCCATTATTCATCGTTGGCAACTTGAAAGTATTAAACACGAAATAGTTACGAAAATCCCTTTCATCTTTTGAATATGATTATTTTGACCCAAAACTGGCGTCGGCGTGGCGCCCTGTCGATCTCGTTTGCATCGCTAGATATTACTCCTCGCACTTCGCCGATCTTTGAACTTTAAATTGATCTCAGATAATTATCGGCGCGGCTTAAGTATTTCGTATTGAGATAACAAGCTGTCGAATGAAGTTAAGTGATTATGAACACCCCTAGCCTTGTTTTATCACTTCTTTATTGGGGGCACGCTAAATCTCTAAAGATGTAAGTTCATATTTTAATACTCCCTCTCGTGCGTCGTGTTGAAATTTCCTTTGGGGGCACTATGTGCGTTTTATTGTACTGTGGACAAAGAAGCAGTCCTTTCACAAACCGTAAAAAATAACATGGTGTCATTAAAATAAAATAGAACAGAATATAAATTAACAATATATCAATATCAACAACTTCATTCTAATTTCTAATAATTATTTCATTTCAAAGTTTAGCTTTATTTGTTTATTATATTATATGCTATTGCAAAGACTATATGCTATATGTGTGCAGTTCCGGATTAGACAGGGGTAACTGTAGACAGGTGTATTGTGTTTAACTCAAATAGTCTCCTAGCATCCGGCATCTTAGTTATCACTGGAAATAATAAAAATTATATGCGTACCGACTATAGTTAGTTTTTCTTTTTAGGCTACTATAAAATATATGCTCTAAAATCTCACTATTTAGTCTTATAAATTTTTTATACCACTGCCTTTAGTTTTTTACTTAAAGGTCTGGAACTAAAACCTAACAGATAAACAGTTTTATGTTATGATTTTCAAACGTTCTGTTTGGGACTTCAAACATCGCATACCATCATTAACAATTGAGCTGATATTTTCGGTGAGTCGCTCCGTCAACTGGCATACCGAAATATTCCAACAGAGACCAATAAACATGCCGGTGCTTTGTTCGAAGAACGCTGATCGAAACTGATCGCAAAATATTACATAACTGTGTATCGTCGAAATTGTTAGAAATTTCTTAATTATTGACATATTTGCCCAACTTTCCTAGAGAAAAGGTCAAGTTATCGGGTATTACAATTAAAGCAACACCTACAGTGTCGTGACAGGTCAGATATCTTACATCTGTGTTGCCAACCTTTAACTTAAGTACAGTTTGTGTTTTTTTTCGAAGAACCCCAAGACTTTTGGTTAAGAAAGACATCCAGTTGTGACTAGTAGATTGGAAGAAAGTTTCAGGCGTTCTTTCTTTCATGGACATAACTACAATTCGTAGCTGTCTACAGCCATGCTACGACGTCGTAGGCAATGAGTTGACTGGAGGCTCTACAGTAACATGGTTTCTTAGGAAGAGATAGTCACATGTTGCATGTATGTAGGCGAATTGGGTCGGCACGACCGGGTAGGTACCTCTTACTGACACGAGACCGGCGTAAAGTGACAGATGTGGTGTTGCGTTTCGTACGGTGTGTAGCCATGGAGGTGGGGGAGGAAGGGGGGCAGCGCGTCTATTTGTCTCTATGCAGATGTCTAGGAGTGTCGGTAGTCATGAAAATGGGTCCAACTGCTCGTTTGCCGTCTTATTACATAAAAATGTACATATATAGGTGTATTAGTTACAAGTATCATGAACAAAGATATAATCACAATAATCATACAATTAAGTGGAAACGTTCGATGGTGAAAGAGAGAAAATATTGCGGTGCTCTTTCTGTGAAAGAATAGCATTTTTGACTACCACTTCCTTTCTGCTGCACATGAGCGGGTAAATACATAAATATATATATAAATAGCAAGAAAAATAGGTAGGGTACTACAACAACACACACACACACAGGGTTGCGGAATTTTTTTTTCTTGGAGTGTTAACTTGAGACCCGTCTTTCGTATTTTGTCTATCTCTATGAAACCGTCTTTACCGTTTGATGACTAAAGTAATTTTTCTCATGTGCCTATTTAATTTATGACCGACAGTTCATAGTTTTTTTTTTTACAATAACATCGTATTTTGTCGAAATTATTGAAAAATTAATCTTTAACATATGTTAAATATTAATTGTTCATGTTTTTTATGTTAGTTTTTTTAAATTAATGATCAGACCAGATATTTCTCGAGTCTGGTAGCCAATGAATCAATGAGCAGTAGCAGTAATTTTGTAATTTTATTTTAGTGGCTTAACGAGTAGTAGAAGCCATTTTCATGACTACTGATGCCTATTAAGACAAAGATTGCCCTCCATCCTCCTCCCTCCTATATGGGCCACCGGCTACTTACACACCCTCTTACCTTATTCTCCATTCGGCTATTGGACACACTAACACACGACTAACAAGCCGCCCGAAAAGCAACCTGCTATTCACGATAGTTTTATCTGAACCAGAGTTACGTGCCCCGACGTGCCTGCCTAATTTAACTACAAAGTCGCCTACCTCTTACATATAACCTCTCACATTGAAGATGGCGTGAGTGCGCAGGTCGTGGCGTACAAATTACT
>LUGF01009549.1:99087-109411 GCA_001625245.1 Calycopis cecrops
GGGTATTAAAACACTCGTGAGGTACTATTTTGAAACTCGCGTTCGCTCGTTTCAAAAATTCACACTCGTGTTTTAATACCCTTCTTTATATGACAGTTGCATAAACTACTATTGTGGCAACACAAACATTTTTACAGCTGACCCAAGTACAGATTATATATTTTTTGTTACTCATTTAAAAACGTACTGCTTTATGAAAATGAATACAAGAACTGAGCTTCACATAGGTGCAAATTTCACTTCGGAAAATGCAAGACGGTCATTCATTATTGCATTGTAGCAAAACTTACACGACCGAGATATTCATCTCATACTGATATCTAGTGGCGTTTCCGTTTGACCCATTTTTGTAGTATAAGGAGGTCAACGAACAGTCGGAGCCTTGTTTACTACCGACACCCATATACATCCGCATTTGATATGCTGATGCGTTGTCCTCTTTTCTCCTCCCCTCCAATAGGGCACTGGAAACTCACAAATCACAAGAAAATAGATTGTGATCAACAGTTACTCCCCGGTCGTGCAGGCACATTTCGGCTACAGCGAAGCTCTTACAAAATTTAACAGGCCCCGCAGCTGGATATTTTCTGCGTCTGCGGATATTTATGGACGATGACTTGGCCATCCATAAATCCGATTGGTTTTTATTAAGCTGCGTTAATTAAAAATTTCTATTTTACAATTGTACTTGAAATTTGTTTCGTTTTTTGTCTGACATTTAAATCGTTCTCGTCAGCACTGCACATGAGAAATGGACCAATTTTTAACACGAGCGTTCGTAAATGGCGCATATAGCTTTCGGCTAATGAGTATATGTATGAGGAAATAATTTAATGTGGTTATATATTAATGAGTTTATATACGAAATAAACGCAACGCATCTGTACAACCTCTATGTGGCCGCCTGTGGTCATAAAAATAGCTCCGACTGCTCGTTTGCCCCCTTCTACTATAAAAAATGTAACTACATGCCGTAAAAGTTAATCGTAGAATTGTTTAGGCAATTCATTTTCATATTATACTAGCTACCGCCCGCGGCTTCGTACGCGTTAAATTCCATTAATTAATTAATTAAAGTAAATATACTGCGATAAAATCCGTTAAAGATCTTTTATTGCAATAACAATAGCGTAACTACAGGGTAGAAAGTCGGCAAAATGCGTCGGGCCCGTAGCCAGAAGGGGCCCCCGGTCAGAGGAAAAAAAAAAGATAAGTCAGAGGAACTCTCAACATAAAAAAAGCTTGTTTATATTTGGGCGCACATCGGATGATTTTGCCACGAGCCTCGAGCGGTATAGTTATGCAACTGTGCAATATTTAGTTGATTTTATCTCGATGTTTCCAGCAGCCATTTCGGCACATATAGTGTGTAATGTTAGAGCTGTACAGTGTATCGGCTGGCGGTACACAATTTGCACTAATACGGATTCGCTAGGCTTGAGATGTAACTGAGCCTGCGCTGCAGGTAACGAGGCCATTAATTGTAGATTTGAGAAATGCAAACAGACGTACGTATATTGAGAATTAATTAGACATAGTGATTAAATATCAGGCGGTTACTAGTAATCTGAAAGACTACTACTATACCGGGGAGGTACCTCTCGCTTACACGATACCGGCCTAAAGTGTGTAAACGTTTAGTGCGTTGTGTAAGTAGCCGGTGGCGGATGGTGGAGGAAAAAGGAGGGCAACGCATCTGTATAACTTCTATGCGAATGTCTAAGGGCTTCGTTAGTCATGAAAATGGCTTCGATTTCTTGTTTACCTCCTTATAAATAAAAAAGAATGCTATACGAGATCATTGTATTCCAATATGTTCAATATGTTCGGTGCTATTGCAGTCATAGTGGCTATGGTTTAAATTCCAATTTTTTCCTGCCAAAATTATTATTTGTTAATTTATACTGAGCAAGGATGATAGTACAACAATTATTTGAATAATAGGGCATACAAAATAAGTAATTTTTTTTATAGAATTCGTTTTCATATATATTTTGATCAACACTACTAGCCGGATCCCGCGACTTAAACTTAAATACTATCCCAAGGGATTTACATTCGGGAACAAAAGTATTTTATATTATTCCACATTCTAACTAATATGAATTATGTTTGTCCAACTTTTTGTGTCTGAAACTGTCAAACTTTCAACTAAGTTCCGTTCAATAGTTTTTGTGTAAAAGGTTACCGTATAACATATATTTATATCAAATACATTTATCGTAGTTATGATCGATAATACATAACTACATATTTTATTGTAGTTATGTATTATCAAACACAAAGTGCGCAACAGATGTCTCAGATCTGTCGTGATATCAGCTAAATCAATTTACTCTCAATGGAATAGGTTAGAGGAAAAAATGGTATCGTACGATTCCATTTCATTGGAACATGAAAGAGATTAACTATTACTGTCCTAATTACCCCATACAAGTGATACCCGCCGAGTTTATTGCGCCGGTTCTTCTCAAGTCAGACTGATATTGAACTGGTGCTAGATTTAATTTCTGTCCCAAGAGCAATTTTTTACGTCCCTGTTTTTAACAAAAACATTTTCATTAATTTGATCTATTCATTTTCTAAGCACTTTCTAAAAATGTATAAAGAATTTTTCAAAATGAAAATACAAAAAGAAACATGAAATTGCCTATTCCGTTCCAGAAAAAATATCTCAAAGTTGGAAAGCTGCAATCTAAGGAGTCGAGTTTAGTTAAAGAAAGTGTCGGCCGTAAGTGATTTATCATTTAGTTTTCTTTATAAGAAATATTAAATGGAACAAACTTGTAGGCTCGCACTTGTGTTACGGTCAAACTAATTTAAGTTACCTGAGTGGCCAAGATTGTGGTAATATTATTTTAGCAAGAGGTAGTGCCACACACCACGTGCCGGCCCAATGCTATCGAATTGGGCCGGCACGATCGGGGAGGTACCTGTCGCTTACACGAGACACCGGCGACAGCTACGCTGTCGCATTTCGTGCGGTGAGTAAGTATCCGGTGGCCCATGGAGGTGGGAGAAGAATCTCTATGCAGATCTACGGGCGTCGGTGGTCATGAAAATGGCTCCGACTGCTCGTTTGCCCCCTATACCATACAAAAAAAAAAAAAAAAAATGAAAGCTGGCGAATTACACGCAGCAAGTCAAAGCTTGTTTTGCTATGCCTTCTTAACATAACTAAAATTTCGTCTAAAATTTAATTCGGCCCCGGAATATTGCGAATCTTTGTGTATTTACTGAAATAAGGATCTCGTTTAACAATATTATCTTGCTGAATCTGTGGAATATCTTCCAAATTCCAATACATAACAGATACGGTCGATTCTCTTCTACTCATATCTAAGGAATTGCTTTATGTACTAGCTGTATTATTAAAATACCCTTTATTTAATTATGGCTTCAGAAAATTTGTTATAAACTATACTAAATTTCTACTGTACGTCAAGTAAATAAATCAGCCTTTATTGCTGTTTTAAAATTTTCATATTTATATCACTTAAGTAAATGTTACATATTTTAACGACTTTTTCCTATTATTTCTATTATATCTTATATATTATGAGTTGTTAATTTATAGAATAAACTCAAAGGAGCTGGTTTGTATAAGTCTTATGTATTAGAAGACCCAGCTGAGTGGCGTGCACTTGGGGAAGCCTAGGTCCAGCACTGGACGAAATAGGCTGATAATGATGATGATACCATGGTACCTACACACGTACGTATTCGGACCGTTATATATCACTCTGTGCTCTTTGCCTATCCCAATAAGAAACGCTCATGAAAATGTGTTGTTGTAGTCTTATAAAATTAACAGTGATAATAATCCGATGATCATTTTCCTTTGTCTTAAAAAGCAATGGATGAGGATTAAAAAAAGCTTCATATAAATCCGCTTTAAATTACAATATTCTTGTTAGATTTTTAATTTCCTGATTTCTAAAAATCTCGAGATTATTCCCAGAAGCAGGCGGAGTATAACGAATAATTTATTCAACGCCTATTAAGAACGTTGAATAATCTCCATATCAGGATACGTTATCATTTTTCATTTCATATTATGCTAACAACCACTCGGCTACGTATGTGTAAAAAAATCAGATATTATCTATTTATACAAAATGATTTATTGACCATAGGGAAATTGTCTTCATTTTCTTCCTTGACCTCTTTCAACCTATGCTATGGTAGGTCTCTTTTAATGCACTCTATTCCTTTCTGTCGTGGGCCTTTCTCCTCCTGGACCTTCCTGCTGCTTTTACGGTGTCGATCCATCTCGCCAGCTAACTACCAACATAACACTGACGAGTACTAGGCCTCCATTCAATTACCGTCTTGTCCCAGCCGGAGACATCCTAGCCTCAAATATGCCCCGCTTATTATCACTTCCTTTCAGCGACTATTATAGAAAACGTACCACAAACATATTTTTGTTTTGTTCTTAGGTTTTGATAGAATTTTATCGATAGGTAAAGTAGTCGATAATAAATGTAGCAACTAATATAATTTTTATCTGAACTGCAATAAAAAGCCAAGCCAAGCGGGGGAAATTACTCTGCGCTCCTGTTCCGTTACTAATCCTTCACAATTACTCCGTTATTGCCAGCCCGCCTTTTTCTGTCATGAACTAAATGCTACCATTTATTTGCTCTATAGTCACCAGTAAAAATCACAGTGAAATCACCTAAAATTGCTCTTCTAACGATAACCTATTTGCTTTAATGTTTATCACTTTCTAGCTTTTATTACCTTCATCTGGCTCAATGTATGTTTTTACTTGATTTATGAGCTTTATTTTATCACCCTATAAAATAGGTGTCCTATTTTATAATCATATTTGTCTCCTCCGTACGTGATAAAATAATTTAAAAATATTTTTGTTATAACCATGAAAAAGAGAATAATCCAATTGTACCTTAGAACGATTCGTCCCCTGCCCAAAGTGGGCATCAAAATAAAAAAAAAATATTTATAATCATAAGAAAATTATACAGCTTAATACGTTACTTTCTGATATAACTTTTTATTAGTTAAAAAGTATTAAAATCGGTCTAATAGTTTTGGAGCGTATTTGAAAGGAAGAAACAAAAAGTTCTTTCCTTATATATGTATAAACTAGCTGCGCCCCGCGGTTTCACCCGCGTAACTTTCGATCCCGTGGGAATATCGGGATGAAAAATAGATGTTGGCCGATTCTCAGACCTACTCAATGTGCTCACAAAATTTCATGAGAATCGGTCAAGCCGTTTCGGAGGAGTATGGCAACGAAAACTGTGACACGAGAATTTTATATATTAGATATAGATTGAATATTATTTTTTTAATTGTTCACATTTTACCATCGCCCATCGTTATTATGAGATATAGGTAACTCATACGTCAATAAAATAAGAAGTTTCAAATGAAGGAAGCTCTGTATGATAAAAGGTTTGGTAAGAGGTAGTGCCGCGTTGCAGCCAAATGGGCTTGGGGAGGTACCTCTCGCTTACACGACGCCGCCGTAAAGTGACAGCACAGATGTCGCTTTTCGTGCAGTGTGAAAAGTAGCTGGTGGCCCATATAGGAGGGAGGAGGATGCAGGGCAACGCTTCTGTATAGCCTTTGTGCGGATGTCTATGAGCGTAGTAGTCATGAAAATGGATCCGACTACTCGTTTGCCCTATGCTATTTTAAAAAAATTTAATCCACATCAGTGATTTTGTCCGATAGCATTCAATTCGCAAATTAGTTGCTATAAATGTTTGGAATACTTTCATGTAAAAAATATTTATCTGATTTGATTGAAATGGGACACAGGTATAAATTACAATATGGAAAAACACAAATATTTATTTTTTTCGTTTATTGGGATACAGTTTATGCGGGTGAAACCACGGGCACAGTTAGTTCTTTACTAATGTTATAAATGCAAAAGTTTGGATTGATGGATGTATGAAAGTTTGTTACTCAATCACGCCAAAACTACTGAACTGATGTTGATGAAACTTGGAAATGTTGTAGTTAATGTGCCAGAATAACACGTTAGTTATAGAAGTATAATAAGTTTGGCCTGTCACTTTGTCATCACATGGAAGCAATGGAAGATCTTGTTCCTCGTAGGTTTAGTTGTAGAGGCTAGGCTATGCTAGTCACGATACATACATACTATAAAAGGAGCGACATACGCGGCTACGTTCGCAAGAAACTGCTAGTACACAAAAGCAAAGATAGATTAATTTATGACGGTACACAAAAAGCTTGAAATCTATACAATGTATTAAGAGCGAACGTTGCACAGAGTTCACGTTGGATATAGTCTGGCAAATTTAATTTGGCGTGACGCGCGAGTAAAAGTTTTACGCTAAACATATACGAGCTCAAATAGCTCGCACTATTTTTAATAAACTATTTTTAGTGTTTAGTTTATAGGGCTGTATTTCTTAGCATCTGGCGTTTTTAACGCAAGTGATATTGTTCATTAAACTAACCATGGTAGGTTTATAAAATGCACTCTGTATTGTAAAGGTAAATAGTGACGCAGAACACTGTTTTAAAACAAACCTGCCTAGTAAATAGTTAACTATTTACTAGGCAGTTTGACGCTCAATTGTGAAGAGGAGAAAAGGTCCTGGCGTTAAGGGCGATGTTCTTCTGGGCGAACTGTTGTGGAAGTAGTGGTGATTGGAGTGCTCGCTTGTGTATTGCTCCTCAGATATGAGAGCATTTAGCGAACCCTCCAAGAGAGAGGAGCTCTAACTAACATGGCAGCCTGGGCAAGACGCGTTAGAGAAGCTAGGGGTCTCTTGGCTAAGGACAATACACCGTTGCGGCATTACGTCCTACTATGGAGCTGACTTTGGAATGAGACAGTTACTCTCGGGGCATGAATGTTTTAAAGTAGGCCGGGGTACCTGGGTACTGGGTGCAACCTCGTCTTGAACTTACACAATTCAATTTAGTTGTAATTTTAATGTTTTGTAGTTTTTTTATTTTTTTACAGTATCATCATCATAATCATTATATTATGTAATTTTAATGAAAATAAACTAAATATAAAGAATGAAAACAAAACTGATAAAACGGTGTGATAAAAAAATATACAAGTTATGTTTTAAAACTTAAAACAAATTCTACTGAACGTAAAATCGAATGGCATAAATATTTATCCGGAAGTCTTTGAAATTCTTAGCTTTGCATATTTCAAACGAATATACAATAAATCTGTCCGAAATACTGAGCAACACAAAGCGTAAAGGCCTGTGAAATAATCCCTTAGGCGATATTTTTTTAGCAGCGCATACTACTAATATATTATATACTAATTACTAATTATAGAATGTAAGTTTGTTTGTTACGCTTTCATACCAAATTACTTAACTGATCATCATAAAACTTTGTACACGTTTTCCTAGAGGTATTAGAAATGACATTGGATATCTACTTTTTAATAAAAAAATATTTTTAGATAAGTCAAAAAAATATTGTGGCAGATGTTGGAATTCTTTAGCAGTTGTATATGAATATAGGTAATGTTCATTGAATAGCTTCAAAGGGAGTAAAGCCGCTAGTACTCAATAAATGCTGTATGTAAATAAATGCTCAATACATGCTAGAAAAAACACGTTAGTATTTCATCGTCTTAATAATATTATAATACTCTCTATTTTAAGAGATGCTTGTGAGAGACGAGATGTGTCCCTTCGACACAAAGAGGGGATATCTCGATCAAGCGTGTATTGTGCCTGCCTCGATAAATCCAAAGATTTGTGAAGGGAAAATCTGTATTGCAAATTTTCGTTTGCTCAATTCAAGACTCTTGTAACGGCATGTAGCTATAAGAGGGGATAAAGGGATCAATCATAATAGAACGAAGGAAAACACTATAAACTCTGGATGTAACGAATTTGCAATTTCTTTCTAGACAATGGAAGACATTCCATTACTTTTAAACTTTACAAAGTACTCGGGTGCAGTGCACTTGCCGGTTTAATAGATTGCCTCTTTTTATGATGCTTTTACAATTCCTAATAATTTTCTGTACAAAAATTTACATCGGACAGAATTTATAGTCTTCATTTTATTTACGATGCTTGTGTTTTGCCATTACCTATAATAAGGCTACAGGCTTATTTTTTCGTATAGCTTTTTAGTTCTAGGCCAGGTCCAACCAGATATTATTTTTAATCTATGCATTTAGTTTAAATTGTTTTATTATTTATTAAAATTAAGTCTCCTTCCCTTCAACTTTGAAATCATATCCCTTCCTGGCATAGTCATGGAACACCCTGGATACTTACATATAAATGCAAAAAAATAATTAAAATCGTATACCATAAATGGTAAATTTGATATATGTTATCTTATATTTTTCTACATAATATTATAACAAAATGTATTATTATATATTATGAATCAGTTTTATATTAATTAATTTATTTAAATACAAATATTTTGTGGTAGTAGTGCGAGATTATCTGATAACAGACTGGTATTACATTATATTACAATATTAAATATTTTCAAAGATTTTGCATACTTTGAAACATTATCAATGTTAAATAATTACTAAAAAAGGCTTTAATGTATTTAATCTAATTCCATTTAATTTGAAATTTTTAATGACAAGATTTGCATACAATGTGCAAATCACATATTGAATGTGGGCTACTAACAACTGACATGCGTGTGATTCGTTATCAATGTTAGTAACAACAAAAAAAGCATGTCATTGTAAATGCTTAATGGTCACCGCACACATATCAACTCGGAAAGAGAACGTAACCGTATCTATCACCTCGTGCTTCTTTATATGGAGTTTCTCCATACTGTAACGGGAACACGGAAAACGGGCCACACACAATAGGAAACGTAACGCAATCGTTTCGCCTCGAAAAGTGAAGGCGATACGGTTACGTTCCCCATCCGAGTTGATATGTTGGCAGTGAAAAAAAAATGGATATAAAAAGTAAAATGTTGACATTCATAAAATTATATTACTTACCAATATTAGATTATATATTCTCTAATATTAGTAAGTTTTCCCTTTAAACTAATTTAAAACATCCTAATCAGAATAAAAAGATTAAAGCGAAATAAGTTTAAAATAAAGAATAGATGAAACAATATCCAGTTTAAAAGTACAATTGGATACAAAATATTTCAGTAGCGTAAGCAAAACTTCTTAATGCAACTGTAATTGTAAGCAATATAAATTACTCTTGACAAGCAACGAGTTTTTCCAAGCAACGGTATCCGTTAAATAAAATAAATTTAGCTTACGTAAACGACTGGTCAGGGATAAATTATGAGTATAAATACGAGAGCAAATAGTCTAGGAATTGTGAAATAATAGTCTGGACACTTCCGATCTTTGACTTTTTTTCATTATTTACTTTAACAATTAATTCACTGCTCAATTAATTTGTAAATCTGAGGTTTACGTTCAGTTGCATTAATTGCCTCCTCCTATCCGAATTTCGGATATGGCTGTCATCTATATAGAGAATCCATCTGCTCAGGGCTTATTATAATGAACAAGCGTTGGCGCTATCAAAGGTGAACTCTCTGTTCCCTCATTCTCATAATTCGGTAGGGCAGAAATCCAGCGTGAAAAGAAATCAGGTGAAAGTGTAGTTTTTTTATATACGTTCAGCTTTTATATACGTTAAGACAGGCTTGATGGAGATATAACATTGCTAACTAACTGATTCTGGAATGTTATTAGAAATTAGAGATCCCAATAACACAATATATTTAATTCAACCCGGCATTTGAAACCGAGACCTCACGTCTGTGGTTAAACTTTTTCAAATCATCAGATAGCATCGACGACTTTAAATATCCTAGGCTTTTTAAATCTAAGCTCTTTCTAAGTTCTAGTTTTCTAAGTCTTTAAGGTTGCTGTGCATCTTCTACAGTCCTTTATTGAATCACAAGAACTGTCACTGTTCGCGCACAACCTTTCGTCACCTGTAGGTATTTCGTAAAGATATTCTCAACAATTAAATCTTGTCAAGTATATCGACATTACTTGACGATATACTTGACATGATTTAATTGTTTCGAAAGAGAAATATATTTCTATGATATTTATCACTCAATAAAATATTTGCCTTTATATTTTTTCCTCGTAGAAGCTACAACCGTCGGGGAAGGATCTCGAGTGGCAGCCCCGTATCGGAAGGAGCTGTCTTATAAATAAATATCTGTATTTGTATAATCGTAAATACATAAATCTTATTTAAAGGACTTGTAATGCTTTGTTGTATCCTTAACTCCCTTAAATCTAAAAAAACTTTTATGTCCTTAAATGACAACGTTGCACGATTAGGCCAAATGAGTATTACGT
>LUGF01009549.1:109725-120784 GCA_001625245.1 Calycopis cecrops
TTTGTATTCGTATAATCGTAAATACATAAATCTTATTTAAAGGACTTGTAATACTTTGTTGTATCCTTAACTCCTGTAAACCTAAAAAAACTTTTGTGTCCTTAAATGACAATGTTGCACGATTAGGCCAAATAGGTATTTCGTTTTGAGCACGTCCATTAGAGTTGAAATAAGCTGACACGGGCAGATATGAATAGCCTGTACTTCTTCTGAAGGCGTGTAGCAGCTATTCTGTTGTGTCCTGAGGCTTATGAAAGACTGAATAGCCGATAGACTACGCATAGAGGTTAAGGGATATATGTCTAAATGTTACATGTAGATGAGATGATAAAATCTAAATGTTACTATAAAGCCCGGTTAATGCGGTCGTGTGTGGACTTCGGTAGTCTCTACAAAAGCTCATCTCGTTGAAATTTTTTCTTTCAGGTAAACTTTCACTTAAATGCCTGATGAAAGTTGTATTAAGTCGTCAGCTTTATCATTTGTTCTCAAACAATATTCGTTTGAAATTTTAATCACAAACGTTAACTTCCAAAAATTTTTGAATACCTTTTGAGAGAAAGCTACCACAGTATTTAAAATATTTAAGATTGCCTTTTACCTCGCTGAGGTCTGATCTCAAATTTAAATGTTTAAAATTATCAAAAGTTGAGGTGAAATTCAAGCAGAACTCAAAAACAGGAAGGCTTAGTTAAATTAGAAACCATTTGGGTGCTATTATGCTTAATAGCGTATTATTCACTGTATTCTATTGTAGATAGATAGATTTGATGGACGTAATTAATCAGCAACTAATCCTGAAACGGTACCTCGTTAACCTGATTGTCCCGACTATATCAAGAAAATATATTATAATATAACTATATATTATAATTGAACATTGTCATTTCTTGATAGGAGTTGGTGTAATCAATTGAATATATTATTTATTCAATTAAAATACAGTTTTTAACAGTTAGTAATGATTTATGGTAATTAACAATCACACACATAAGTATACATATGTACATATTATAGGGTTGGAAATTCTATGCAAAAGGTATAGAAATATACATGCACAGTCCTTTTAAGTATACTTTAAGAAAGTCTACAGGTGAATGACCCAAATAAAATGGTAATGCGTCTTATTTAAATATCATTTGGTTGTCTATGCAAACTTCCTTCGACGTAACTTATTAACTTCGGTATATTTAGTCGCGTGTTCGATGAACACAACTTAGAGTACCATTAAAGGTAACACGGGAAAGTTCCAAACTAATGGAGTTGCTTTGACTTCAGGACCCGAAGCTTTTCTAGTGACATGTTGACACACTACCCACTTTCGGGTTTCCTTGTCTCACTTTATCATTCTTACAGCTTACTGTTATTCGCGGTTTATAGACTTGCGCGTGGCCGACACTTTTTAGATTGTGTTTTCTATTCGGGATTTTCGTCCTTTTCTTGTTTATTTACTTTTCGCTTAGATGTGCAATTTTTTCACTAAGCTGCGTTGCGATCCGTTTGTTTTTTCTTATCATTTATAATCATACTCATATATATATATATATAGACTTGGGAAGTGTGTTTTGGTGGTTTTCCATTTACCTACATCTCCAAAATCTCACTATGAGCTAAGCGGTAGAACCGAATTTGAGTGAGAATGAGTTTCGTTTACATCCGTGTAAATTTCGTTTCCGAGGAAAAATCGGTATAAAAAGTTGAAATATGCGCTATTCCCTCGCCTATCTATAAAATATACATTGTATATTATCTACACCAGCGGTCGGCAACCCGCGGCCTGCCGATGTCCTACTTGCGAATGTCTTATGAATTAGTTATTGCAGAGGAGAGGCCAAACCAAAAAAAAAAGGTAAATTGGGCTTCTAGGGTGAATATAACAAGTATGGCCTACGTTTAGTTTGTTTTGCCGCCTTACGTGCCTTGCCTGCCAAAAGATTGCCGGTCGCTATGAAAATTATACGTCGGTGTAATCGTTTGAGATGTGTTTGACCACAAAATGTGTCAAAAATGTCACCATACTGATCGTGATAGTCATTAAATAAACTTACTTTGTGGGTGCAAAAGTGGTTGTCTGATATATTATTTAACACTTTTAGATTCAAATTAATTTAAGCTTAGTTTAGGAATCAAATTAGACACTTTACTTCTACCTACGCCGAAAGTTACATTAAGTCCCTGCGAAATGGGAGATGAGTTCTAACTTTCAGCGAAGGTAAAAGAAAAACATGTACCTATGTGCAATGCCGTAGTAAAGTATCTACCGCATGTCTTTCCGCGTCTTTACCAGCCGGATCTGGTGGCAAACACTCAGGAATATATATTTCTTTCTTCCCTTGTGGCACAATGTGGTTATTTACAAAGGTCGAGCAAACGAGACGGCCAAGCTCATTTTTTAATACGTAATACTTGTTTGAGACTTTCGCCTTTGTTACATATTTTTGTAGTTACTTTACGTTTTAAGAACAGCCGAAACGTCGAGCTAAAGGTATATATTTTTGGTAGTACGTTTAGATAATAAATATTTTATTAAAGATACTATCGAAAACGTGTACACGCCATAAACAACTACAAAAATGATTTTATACGTTTCATAAAGGAAAAACTTCAATAATCACTCTTATACTCTATTGTGTTTCTTCACCTTAGAAGGTACAAAAAGGTTCGAGAAAGTTCTTGAACATTTAAAAATATCCGTGCGACCTGAGAGATTATTATCATCAATCATGCCAGCCACAATCTCGGGTGCGGTACGCATCGTGAAGTGCCGCCTATCGATCCGTGTAATTGTTTACGTCCCATGACGTCGCCGTGAAATATTGCCTTTGCGATTACCAACATTAATAAACTGTCATATTGAATTTCAAACGTCTCCAGAAATGTTTAAAGCTGATTGAAATTTTACTGCCGACATTTTTCAAATTGTAACAAAAAAGTTATTTCAAAACCCCCTAATAGGGGAATTGATATCTTTTGTAACTTGAATTACAATTCTTGCATTATAATTTGAGACATGTCGTTCTGGAGCATTCGAGACTCACTACGCTACTACGAGCACTAGACATTTTAAATATTGTTTTGTAGTCGTCACCATAAATTAAATATTTAAATTACATGTCGCAAAACCATATTTCAGGTAAAATAAATAAATATATATGGACTTATAACACTGCGCTGGCCTGGCCCCAAGGTAAGTACCGTAAAGACTTGTGTTACTGGTACTACACAATAAATACACAGATAAACATCCACCAACATCCACCGTCACAGGTACATATCTTCATCTTAGGTTAAAATTAGTAACAATTTTAAAATAATCATGTATAATTTAACTTATATGCTATTGTAGATAAGACATTAACTTGATGGATGGGATTCGCACGAATGTTTCAAAATGTCATCAAGCAGGGAGAGAAGCAGTTTCATATGCCCCCTGCACACACACAAACGTAACAACGACCACTCCGTCAAGTGTCAAGAACAAAATGACGATATAAATTGTACTGTCGCACAAATTAATGGTCCGTGTCTGCCCATAACGAGATTCAAAGCGCCAACGAAAGCTATTATTGTCATATGCCCGCACTAATACTGGCATATGACAATCACCTTATTGAAGCATTTGCCCGTATGCTCGATATAAACGTGAGCTCTCATATTGGACCAAAAAGTATTAAAGTATAAAGCTATTTTGAATAAAATAATCTATCGTCTGAAGTTTGGAGGTACATTCGGGCTCGGAGATCACGATAAGCCATCGGTCCTGCATCTTATTTGTAAACGGTCGTGTCCAATCGTCGACATGTCGGACACCATCGCACCCAAACGAGATGGACCCATAGAGTAACCAAAATTATGCCAGGGATACTTAATAGTGTATATAAATAAATATATATACATGTTATGACAACAGCACGGTATATTAATAGAAAAATGACATGAAGGGTAGAATAATCTCGGGTTAATATTTCACATGCATAATATTAAAATAAATTATATAAAGTCGAGTTGATTACGGCGAGCCGGTTTAAATAATCGCATAAATTTGTTCCAGGTTCCTTTTAGTTTATAGACCCCAATAATTCACAATAAAGGTGGGTTGAACAACGATTCGGCGCGTGTAAACATTATTTAATAAGAGCTGTCTAATTTCTAATCCTCTGCCCATAATATGTTAACAATAATCATGATTTACTTTCGTAAGTGATTTATGAAGGTAAACAAGAGGGACTCCACCCGCAGTGTATATGTATGTGTAGATGTCTACGGTCGCGGCTGCAGCCGGACGGCTTGTCGGATTTTGTCGCAGATGTCGTTTTTAGGGTTCAGTAGGCAAAATGGCAAAAAATGGAACCCCTATAGATTCGTCATGTCTGTCCGTCCGTCCGTCATCCCGTCTGTCCGTCCGTATGTTACAGCCATTTTTTTCCGAAACTATTGGTGTATTCTGTAAACCGCTATTAGAATTTTGAATAAAAATAAATAAATTAAGAAATAAAGGGGGGGCATTCCCCTCCGCACATAGAACTGAATCTAAATTTTTTTTTTCATCCAACCTGTGAGGGATATCTGTGAATAGGTCTTTAAAAATGTAAATATAAATTATTAATTTATATTACTATCGCCAAGTGTCTTGTTACATATTATCTTAATTAAGAATTATACTTAAAATAACAGGTACCTAATTAACAAGTTAACATACACCCATTTTATAGTAAGCATTTCAATTTAATACCCCTTAGGTCCGACGGCGAGGCATTTAGTTTGCACAACGACGAGGTTCGGCCAAGAGTCCGGACACACCCATTGACACATCAATATATCATTGGGAGCGGCTATGTAGGTCAACCACATTCAAGAAATATACTTTTTTCTAATTAATCGTTAAGATGTCTCTTACATTCGGTTCGCTATTATATCTATTGAATAACAAATATGAGTTGTTTGTATTGCTTCCAAATCAAATAAGTGGTTGGATCTTATACTAATGGTATACGGACAATTTTCTTGCCAAATATATTTACTGTAATAAGTATATTCCATGTTTTACTATTATTTACTATACTAGTAATATAATTGACGGAAATTAGAAAATCTGCGTTACACATTGTAAATTGTATGCAGCTGCTACAGTCGTGGCCATCTACTTTCTAACACCCAATGAGCCTGCTATTTGTTGTTCTGTTATTTTTTATTCACTTTGTTTAGTTATTAATAAGGGTCCATCCGGGGGACGTCCATTTCTGGACATAGGCCTCCCCCATAGGACATAGTCATAGTCACTACCATTGCAGCGGCTTCCCGGCACCGCCATCCTATATAAGGTATATAATAAGACCCCTCCGAAGATGCTGCCACCTTGTCGTGGTGGCGGGGCTTGCATGCCTCTGTGATCCCCAAGGCTATGCCGAATAGGGCTAGTCATACCGATAGGCTCGGGGGAGCGGCCAGACTAAGAGCAGCTCAGCTGGGAGGTCCTCCACCCGCCCCTCTGAATCAGCACATGTCTCTCACTCTGAATCGGCGTAGAAAGGTACGACCGGTGTGGCGTGCTCTGTTGGAGCGTTGGCACCAGGGGTCAGGATGGGAACCTGACTCTAATGCACGGTTCCAACGCAGGAGTAGGGACTGTTCAAAGGAAGCCGGACAGTCCCCAAGGATGAAAAGCCTGGCCTTTTCACCGAGACCAACCTGTACCTGGAGGGATCCTGTTGCTTGTAGATCTAGGGCCCTCTAATTATAGCGGCTGAAAGTAGGTATATAGATATAAGTGTATAGCAAAAGCTACTGCTAGAGCTGCTTGGTTAAGTATTGCAAACTTGCTTAAATGCTATAAATATCACGGATACGTGGCCTGTAGTAGTTTCAGAATTCTCAATGTGTCCACACTGTGAGGGCTACTTATATATTCTAGGTTTCGCTTTAAGTTTCGCCTACACTGCAGCAATATACATTACAGACAACTGTTATGAATTCTTGACTCTGTGGCCAGACAGCTTCAACAGTTCTTCGACAGATAGACTAACATATATACATCCTACTAATATTATAAATGCGAAAGTTTGTATGTTTGTTACTCTTTCACGAAAAAACTACTGAACGGATTTTCATGAAACTTTACAGCAATATAGCTTTCATATCATAATAACATAATAAGTTAAAATTTATAAGGATTTTTTATAATCCGAAATCCACGCGGGCGAAGCCGCGGGCGGAAGCTAGAATATTAATAAATGAAGCAAATACTTCAGGAGCATTTTTACGAAAATTGCGCGGACGAAGGAGTATGAAATTTGGCACACATAGTTTACCTGAATGCGAAGTTCAGAACGCTAATATGTTTATAAAGTATGTACTTTAATTTTATGAATAAAACTTTACACACACTATCATGCATTTAACACATTGATATATAAGACAATAGACACGTCTTACGGTGCATCCACACCATGCCGGCGGCATGGCCGGCGGCAGCTTGTTTGTACGTATAGGCCGCTGACATTTGCCGGCGGCATGCCGGCGGCTTATGCCGCCGCCATGTGTGGATCCACCTTTATTATTGATGAAGTTTCTGTGTCTTACGGTGACATAAAATGTCATATGATATTTAGTTTTTAATTACAAAAAAGTATCACTTAGATCGAATCGATCGCGGGATCACTAGTATACACTTAGATCAACTAAATGATCTAAGAGTATACATAATCAAAATCAAAATATTTTTATTCAAAATAGAATTAAAAAAATTGCTTTTTGAACGTCAAAAAAATTTCATCTACCACCGGTTCAACATAAATACAACATTCTTGCGAAGGTTCTATCATATTAAAAGAATCGTAATCATGAGTAACATTAGCGTAAATATACGAAAACTATACAACATTCTGTCAAAGCGATGCCTGAACTTGGTAGTCCTATCACGCAAATCTTGCAAGCATGTGTCAAACTTTTAGCTTTGATAAAATGAAAAAAGTCTGCCATTGAAAGGCTTTATAAAGGGCGGTAGATACTCGAGAATTATTTTTGGCCCATCCCTTATAAAAAAGATTAAAACCGACGATAACGCTTTTCCTCTATTATGTGGATACAAGTTATAAGCGCCCCTTCCAAGAACCAATCCTTACGTCTGACTTTTCTATTTCCTGTTGGAAAATATAAGGTGTTCAAATTTCCTTCGTGTCTAATCAAAAATAACTATTGTAAGGTTAAATATTAGGTAACATAGATGTTAAGTGTAAAAAACAAATAACTAGGTATCAACCAAGCGAATTTCTTTTTTTTTATTAGTTGATTGGAGTTGGATGTCAGGGCCGAATAGAAATGAATTGAAAGAGGCATATCTTTTATAGTAAAAGGGGGCAAAGGAACACTAAGAAAATCTCCGACCTTAGATGAATAAGGAGGAATAAAAACCGGCCAAGTCCGAGTAGGACTCATACACCGAGGGTTCCGGCACAACGAAAGATAGGCGACATTTTTTACCGGAAAATAAAAAAAACTTGGTTTTTCATAGCGTTTGTATAAACGACAAAGTTGTATTTGCGTTTTTTGAAAATGTATTATTTCTCAAAAATCAATCAACCACTTAACCGTCTCAACTGTTTGCATCAAAACCAAAATATTAAAACAAAAAACTGCATTAAACAGATACTATTTATTATGGTTTCACCCGCGCAAATTTCGATCCCGTGAAAGACATCCCATAACATCCCATAGGAACATTTTTTCGGGATAAAATATAGCCTATACGGATTCGGAAGAATCCCTCTAAGTAATGGTAAAAGAAATTTTTAAATCGGTCCAGTAGTTTTTGAGCCTATTCAATACAAACATACAAAAATACAAAGGTTTCCTCTTTATAATATTAGTATAGATTTTGTCTAAAAAGTCCACCGAGTCCCATAAACATACACATAATTGTTATACATACTAATTGCATACCATACGTGCATACCATGGGTTTTTAGCGGTGTGTCGCTACATGTTTGCCATACACTATCAGTAAACCATTCTTCCCAATATAATGGACGCTTTAGTCGTCGATATTCAATGCGCGTCACGCTCACATGTCGCTAAATTTGAACAAATGCTTTGTCTTGTCGTTATCACCATCAATCCATTCATGTCTGTTCAATTGAAGTCAAGGACATCACGTAGTACTCTGAAAGGCATGTATGCAAAAAAGAGCAGACCTGTATGTAGGTTCTGATTGAAATATATTTAATTTAATAAGAGGTAGTATCATGCTGTATTGTAACCGGCTGGCGCGACCGGGAAGGTACCACTTGTTCATAACATACAGTCCTAAAGAAACGGCTATGCTGTCGCTTTTTGTACGGTATGTAAGTGTCCCATGACTCATCGTGGAGTGACCGGAGGGAGGCCAACATAGGCAAAAATAAGCGTCGATACTTAGCCATCAAACGACTCATACTGCTCGTAGGCTCCGTTAGACTACAGCGGATAGCGTTTATTACGTACAAAAAGTCGACGAAGAATCAATCTCACCCAAAGTACTCGAATTATAAATACGAGAATCCATTGACTAGAATTATGTATAATTTCCCTTACATTAAGGTACAATTATGTTCTTTTATAAAAAAGAAAAGTAAAAGTATTTATTGCGTCGCCATCGCCGACTTAGTGGTAGAAAATTCAGAGTTGCAATGCAGAGTAAAATGAAACCGATATTACTGAGAAAACTGTATACAGTTTCACAAGATCGCCATAAATATTTCAAAGAACCTGACTTTGAATTTTGAGACCACTTCAAAGACTTGTACACGTGAACTAACGCGTCCAGGTTAAACGAAAAACATTCCCACTCAGTTCCAATATTGCATATCTTATTACTTGATACTAAGATATGCAATATTATATTTGAATTGTCGTTTCTTAAGGACACTAATAAATAATTCTAATATACCAGTATACTCATCATATTATGATGATTTCTAAATGATATCTGATATTAAAAATCTGTATTTCTATCTGCTCGCTGTATTTTTCTATCAAAAAAGTAGAAAATACAGCGTGCTCAGCACTACTGTAATCAACATGAAAATATTTAATATATTAAATAATTCGGTATAAATAATTCAAGTATTTCGAAAGAAAATGTTAGTATTGGTAAGTCTGACACCAATTATTTTACAATACTAAAATACTTAATAAAATTAAGTTCCAATACTAAAATACTTATGATCTATCGATTACGATACATTATAGTTATGTTCAAGGCGTCACATGTCAGGTTCTACGCGCTACGCCTCATGGCGGGGTATCTCTAGTTTATAAGTGTTAATCATCTATGGCATGGTATTAATATAATGATTAGGCATCTAGATGACAAATGTTACGTAAAAATAACTAAACAACCAAAAACTATCTGGCTGTCATTTTGTTGTGTCACGTGAAAATGGACTGATTGACGAAACTTACAACAAAAGTTAAGGGAATTTATAGGTTTAAGACCTGAGTATTAAAAAAACGATTTTCCTACACATTTCGTTTGAAAAATACACAGGGGTTTGTTACAAAAAGCAAAAATCAAATTAAGCGGGAGTAATTTCTTAACCCAGCTTTCATCTATCGACTTGAATGGAACAATGTTGGAAAGAAAACTTTTGCACAACTAAACCCGCACTCCTGATATTTTAAAACTCACAATGATAACAACTGTCTGAGCGCGGCGGTGCTTGTGTGCTCGGATTATACAACTTTCGTAATTTACAGCTTGATTCGAAAACTTTGTTCAGGAAAAATACAAGTAGTAACGTTTTTATGAACTTCTAGTACGTCAATAAGTTGTTATCTACTCTTGTTGTTTTATCTATAACCGTGTTATTAACTTTATCCGAACTCAGCTGGAGTTAGTTACACTCGGTTACTGTGGTGGTACACAAAACACGGTACTAACTTTCGTCGACGGTGAATCTGATTTCTCTTTAGTTGGTAAAAGTAACAATTAAAACCTTTTAAATTTTCCCTAACATGAAAATGACATTTGAAAATATTTATGCTATGTCGCATAGTATGCAGCGCAATAAATTCGACTTGACCGATTTTTTGTAACAATTTTATTAAATCCATCATTATTCTTTGAATTTTTAGATTAATAATATTTTGCGATTATTATGTATAAACATAATAAACAATAAATTGGACAAGCAAACATTTACTACTAGCTTCCGCCCGCGGCTTCGCCCGCGTGGATTTCGGATTATAAAAAATCCCTATAAAATTTTACTTATTATGTTAATCTGATATGAAGGCTATATTACTGTGAAGTTTCATGAAAATCCGTTTAGTAGTTTTTGTGTAAAAGAGTAACAAACATCCTTACAAACTTTTGCATTTATAATATTAGTAGGATTGTATGTGACGATTAGGGTACATGAATTACCTGATCCCAAAATGAAAAAAAAGTATTGAACAATAATGCCGTCTACTTTTCTCAAAAAAATCAAAAACAGGTATAATTTAATTTAGCAAGCAATCCTTTTTCAGACAAGGGAGATGAGAAGTAGTTCACTTGCTTTAGCAGTTATCTAGTCCCCATTAGGAATAGATTAAAATCGAAATCCTACTAATATTATAAATGCGAGTTTGTAAGAATGTTTGTTACTCTTTCACACAAAAACTACTGCACGGATTTTCATGAAACTTTACAGTAATATAGTTTTTATGTCAGAATAACATAAGAAGTTAAAATTTATAGGGATTTTTGAAGTCCGAAATCGAAGTCGAATTCAATCTATTCCAGAATAAAAATAAATAAATATAATCAAGGAAACACAATGTAGATTTGTAAAAGCTTCCAAACTCATCGAAACATTTCATAGTAAATGGCTTTGGAAGTCGGAAGCTTTGTAGTGACAGAAATATTTATTAAAAGTTCAGAAACAGGTTTCTAAACATTTGCAATATTTCCAAACGTAACGCGGCAAGCCCGACAAGACATGACGTTTTCTCAATGAACTTGTAGTTTAAATTTAGCAGCGCCCGTGTAACCGAAGGCGATACGACTGAGTGCAATACCTTTATAGATTTATGGTGCGAA
>LUGF01009549.1:121253-152792 GCA_001625245.1 Calycopis cecrops
TGAACACAACTCCAACGTGTAGTAGGCAATACGTGTCGCATCGGGTCCACACCCGCCACGTTCACGGTACGGAGAGTTGGACAAATTAATTGTTTTGAGGAATCTGGTTGTACTGAACCCTATTAACGACACAGGTTTTTTTTATAGTAGGTATAAAGGGGCAAACGAGCAATCGAAGCCATTTTCATGAGTAGCGACACATAGACACCTCCCTCCACTGACTTATAAACCAAAACGAAACAGCCCAGCTGTCACTTTACCTCCCCGGTCGTGCTGGTCCAATTCGGCTGCATGCTTGCAGGTTTCAGTAAGTTGGATGGATACACGGCTAGTTTATTTATTATATACTCATTAGTGCTTTTTTTAGTTAAATTTACGTGACTAGGTATTGGTTAAAAAACGTGCCCTGATGTTATAAGCATTTGAATAATATTTGTTTGATTAGATGCTATCTAGTATCTTATATTATAATTTTACTAAATATTTTGCAGGAATAATCCATTCAACGTTTGTGTGTGTGTGTGTGTGTGTGTGTGGTTGATAGTTTCGAGACAAAAATGTTATCTATAAACATCGTGTGCTAGTGTGTGTGGTTGAGCTCTTCCGATTTTTATGAAATTTTCTGTGCTCCGACTGTGTGAGTCGTAAAGTATATTTCAACATTTTATCCTGATATTTCGGCAGGTTCGAAGCTTACCCGGGTAAACCGTGATCAGTTAGAAGTGTAATAAAAAATCTAGTAAGATTTTTGTCATAGTGATGACAAATAATTTTCCAGGCTGATTTCGGATAGATTGGCTAGCTCTATTGACACCAGATGACTGCTGATACAAGATTCAAGATATTTATGTCTGCATAGAGATAACAAAAATAAGTGAAGCTCAATATTTTAGTTGTTATTTTTTTTAATTTGATGATTTATTTTAAGATAAAATTGTAAGGGCCGGTTTTTCAATCGTCAAATAAAAATTAACCCTAGGAATAAATTATTGCCATCGCACTTAAACACGAAATAACAAATGAAACAGAGATAGTTTATTCCTAGGATTATCTTTTATCTGAGGATTGAAAAATCGGCTCTTAGTCTTTTAAAGATTGTGATAAAACAAAATAAAATAATAGAATATGTAAAGTACCTATGTAAAAGATTCAGTTTTAAAAACTTTGTTTGCCAAGCTTCTATAGTTTCCAATAACAATTAAAAATCAGTCAAGCTTTAATCAATGTGTGTTTACGTTTCAGACATTTATAAATATCGTACGTTATGTTAATGTTCGAATATTCCACATCCCATACCTACGCAAAACATTAAAAGATTAGAATCATTTTGCTATAATATGTTTTTGGGGCACGTAAACAAAGAACCACATCCGCCATCTACTGAATTTATATCAACAAATATAAATTTTTATTTTACGTTCGCTGGTCTTATGGTGTCTTTATTATATTTATTATTATGACTTTCGTGTGTGAACTTTGGCTTATTTATATGTTTGCGCTATTGTGTACATTGTAGAGTAAATAATATAAGTATGTACCTTGAGTAAGGTATCTACACTACCTAATAATAATTTAATATTATATTATATATAAAATGATGCGTGATGCAGCTCAGAGACAGAGAAAAATGGAAAAAACGGGGGAGGCTTTTGCCCAACAAACGCACATATAATGGGGCTTGATATAATAATTATATATAAAAGCAAATAATAATTTAATGTGTATCTTTAATAATTTTCATAATACAACTATTTGAACACTGGCTAACAATACAACTACCCATATAATATACAAATGAACATATTATGCATTGGTTTAATGCGCTTTATGTTTTCAAAATTAACAGCTGACCACTATAATGGATCGTTCTGGTTTTACAGCCAATTTGTGTCAAATATTAATTGCGATCTAAATACATATTTGAGTGTGAATATACCCAATTCATGTTCTCCTAACGAAGCAGCACGCGTTAAAGTAGGGAAGGTAAAAGGGTCTTGCGGTAGTGGGCACTCACATTAGGAGATTTCTGGAGTAGAAAGTGAGTCCTTCCCCAATCGAAGTAAGAGCATTACAACATTGCAGACTTGCAAGCCAAGAAAGAGGGCATCTATGACCTATGAGCTGCTATGCACCGGACATTACATCTTATTACATAACTTATCTATAAATTACAATTGAAATCATCAAATGATCATCCAATAAACCAACATTTTATACACACCGACTCTCGCTCAAGTTTTTGCAAGAGCTAGTGCCATGCTGCATGCATGCAGCCGAATTGGGCTGGCACGACCGGGTAGGAACAACTCTCACTTACACGACACCGGCGTAAAGTGACAGTTGCTGTTGTATTGCGGGCGGTGTGTAAGTAGCCGGTGTAGGAAGGAAGAGGATGGATGGCAACACATTTGAATAGCCTGTGTGCTATCTATCTTGTCATCGGTAGTCATGAAAACGGCTCCAACTGCTCGTTTGCTCCGTTAAAGTATAAAAAAACTCAGAGAAAGAAATACAATAACAAGTAACTGATCTCTCTGCTCCGGTCAAATATGTGTACAAGCTACGTATTAAAAAGTTGGAAGAAAATCTGTAATACAACAAGCGTTGCACTGTGTGGCGTTAGCAAACTTGCCTCATTTCTCCTTATACACAAAGTTTCTGTTACAAATTATTTTCAATTTCTATTCGAGATTGGTTTTATTATTCTTTTGTAATTTTCCAACTAGAAAATGATAAAAGAATAATAAATATCAAATTATACAACCCAATATATGATCCACAACGAATTATATTATAATCTTCATTGTATGTTCTACATATTATGATTAATCCAATACCATTTCGTATGAGTAAATCACAAATTCGCGGTAAAGAATACTAATATCGTCTAGAGGTGAATCACGAGGTAGAGATTCTTAGAAATCCTACTAATATTATAAATGAGAAAGTTTGTGTGTTTGTTACTCTTTCACACAAAAGCTACTGAACGGATTTTCATGAACTTTACAGTAATATAGCTTTCATATCAGAATAACATAATAAGTTAAAATTTATAGGGATTTTTTATAATCCGAAATCCACGCGGGCGAAGCCGCGGGCGGAAGCTAGTGGGCTATAAGTACTACCATTTTGTCATCAAACTTTTAATATTACGTCGTATAAATGCTTTCTGAGTAAAAGCTGTGCTGTCACGTTTCATGTGTAAGTAGCTGGTGGCCCATTAAGGTGGGAAGAGGAACAAGGGCAACGCACCTCTATAAACTTTATGCGGAAGTCTACTGCTCACTTGGCCCCATATATTATAAAAAAAAGATATTTCGGGAATTATGTATACAGCTGCATAGCTATAGAACTACATACCTGGAGCAACATTGTTATATTGGTAGGAGACTTCCTACAAAAATTGTTAAACTAATCATAAAATATAATGCCTGAACAGTACTGATTCAAATTCTATTTCACTAATATTAAATCAGTTTAAAGAAAAAGAAGATTTGTATTACAAACAGAAGAAACACAACACCAGATGAACTTTATCACGGGTAATATGCCTGATTTCTTTAGAATGTCATATCGAATGGAAATTTTAAAATTATTTCATTTTCCGAATCAAGGCCCATAAGCCGGATTAACATGTTTCGTGAACGTATAATGAATGGCATACAAAAAAACGATCCCCTGTCATATTGGGCAAGTGACTTATTACTCATTGCGACTCCATGACTTTCTGTAATCCGTGCAAATTCGATGTCATTTTAAGGATTTTTAAGTAAATAAAATAGCTGTGATTTGTCCGGCTTTTATTGGACTTCTGTAATGGTAGCAAAAGCTAGCAATAATATTGAATGTTAAAGAAACTGCAATTTATTTCGTTTAAATAGTTTATGAGTGGAATTTATATTGAAATCTGCGCGTTTAAAATGCATTTCAATTTAAACGTAAACGTAACCTCAAATAATGGGAATCCATTACATGCGAAGCGGAATATTAAATACTGTGGAGTTGACGACCAATTCATTTGTTTCATTCATATGCAGGGTCATGTGTAAAAAATGTTAACATTTGATTTTTGGCAATTATTTAATCTATGTTTTACCAAAAAATACTTTCTTTTGTTTTGCGGAAAATAGCATTAACACACTGTCATGGGTGAGTTCTGTGGTACTCGTAGATAAAGCGAATAACCACTAAATATATCCCGTGGGTGTCGGACGCACATACTGAAAGAGGACTCTGCAGAGGACATATTATTGTCCACAAGTGTTTGCGCTAGCTCAATTGCACTCTCTATTTCTTCATACTCCTATTCCAATGGGACGGCAATCCGACACGCTCGGAGAGAAATTAGGCGCGGGGTCGATGGCTTAACGTGCTCTTGAACCACGGGGTGTAACACCGTCGACTTCCTGACCCCAGACCGTTATTATGTATTGCAAATACCAATAACACCATTTTATGGCCCGGGCCAAGATTCGAACAAACAACTATGGTTGAACATGCTTACCAATTTAGATTACGTGGTGAGCAATTGCGAGAGTTTCGAATCCTTGTGGTACTGAGTTTAGTTACATGTTACTCTACTTGAATATAGAATGGCTTAGAAATCAAATTTACCAGACATAGTACTGTTAATGATGAATCACAAAGTGAGATTCACGATTTATTGTTTGCGATTCCGTCTGGGTGATTTCTGTAATATAAGATTCCTTTTATAAGAAGGTAGGATAAAGTTGTATAATAATAATCGTAGTAATGCGGCAACGAGCTAACAAGAACGAGACTTCAAAAGACAATCTTTATTACAGATCATTATGGTAAACGGATATTATATTACATTTCAGTCAAACATTTTAAGGGTTGCTTGTTTGGCAGGCAAATTTTGAAAATAGTAAATATTTTTGAGGATATTTATACAAAAATAGATATGGCAAGTAGGCACGAAGATTACACTGACACCAGGTTTTGGCATGGTTGAACCGGCCTACTTTTTGTGTTATCGGTGTTTAAAAATGTCGTATTCTTTAACTTTAAAATATTTAACAAATCAGTTTTAATATTACTTTATTTACTTGATTTTGAGATTAGTGTTTATTTGTGCCATAACATAAGATTTGATTTCAATCTTTAACATATTTTTTACGATATAAATATATTTTTGTTAAGTTCTTTGAAAGATTAGCCTTATATGAACTATGTAAGTTAGTAGCCTTACATAAGCCCATCGTAAAGTGACAGCTGCGCTGTCACGTTTCGTGCAGTGTGTAAGTAGCCGGTGACCCATGGATGGAGGAGGAGGAAGAGGCGCAACGCATGAGTATAACCTCTATACGGATGTCTATGGGCGTTGGTAGGCATGGAAATGGCTTCGATTGCTCGTTTGCCTCCTTATACTATACGAAAAGAGAAAAAATCGATCTACCTACTTGACTTGCCTACACGATTAGATTAGTTTAAAAATATTGCAGAGACATATACCTACACCACCTACAACGTCACAATTTTTACAACAAACTTAATGTTGTTGTGATTTGTATACTCCACACATTTTATACAGTTTAATGCAAGTTTTATATACCTACCTTTAAGAAGGTAACTTTAAAAACATTACATCCCAACTTTACTACTTATCTCCGCCCTGTGTCACCCTAATAACTTTGTATTATTTCATATAAACTTTCAACACCCATTTCCACTCACTTAGGGATACAATTTTCTAAAACCCTTCCTTAGCGGATGCCGAGATATGGATATGGCTACCTTTTTTATAGTATAAGGGGGCAAACGAGCCGTAGCCCATAGACATCCGCTAAGAGATTGTACAGATGCGTTGTTCTCCTTCCTCCTCTCACTTCCAAGGACTATATCACATTTTAACAAGATTAGACCAGTAGTTTCGGCTTAGGATCTTCAAGTCGGCTTCAAGCGGCGGTAGTCACTAACTACCTGCTCGTTTGCCCCCTTTATCATAAAAAAAGCGTTGATAGTGATAATCAGTGAGGCAGGACATGTTAATTTTAATAAGAATATTTAAGAAATGTTCAATACTCGTTCTTAATTCCCGAAAGAAATTATTTCTTCCCTAGGCATAGATTTTACACAAGTGAAATCACGGGCCACAGCTAGTAATAAAATATATGTCCTTTCTGTTAGTAATAAGATTTCTCCATCGGATTAGTATTTCCAAAGATCTCCCTACAAATAAACAAAGTTAGAAACTTTACGCATTTATAACATTAGTAAAGATCCTAATGGATCTGTTTTTATATAATATGAGAGGGCAAACGAGCAGTCGGAGCCATTTTCATGACAACCGACACCCATAGACATCCGCATAGATGTTAGTAGAAGGGCAAGACGTCTGCATAGCAATAATGCTATAAGAGACGTCTTGCCTTCGGTTGTGGATGTTTATGGGCGGTAGTAGTCATCAAACGTTTTTGCTCATTTGCCCCTTATACTATAAAAAAGTCACCAAGTTGAAAATTAGAACTACACTTTTTTTTTAAATAGAGATTAGAGATAGAGATTTTAAATACAAACCTAATTTATCAAAAAGGACATTAGAAATGATTATGAATTAAATTAGTATAATCCAAAAGTGTAATAATTACTAAGACTCTTTAATGCTCCGCACTGTGTCGAGAGACTATTCTATTATTATCTTTTAATCAAAAAATAACAAACATACCACTAAGCCATATTGCAATTTCACCAGAGATTGTGATAAAAAATTTCTTATAAAGAAAAAGATATTATTAGAAAAGATAAAAAGATTATTATAAAATAAAGATGTCATAAAAAGAATATAGAAATAAAAAGATTATTATAAAAAACGTGTTTTAAAAATAATAAAAAGAAATACTAACATATTATAAATATACTATATGTAAGGTTTTTGTTGTTACACTTATTATGAGTACAAATGTACACATATTCTTAGAGGTATTAGAAAGGACATATGATTCTTTTTATAGAAAAATATAGACGCGAGCGAAACCACAGGTAAAATCTAGTATAAAATAAAGATGCAACTATGAACATTTCCCAAAAGGAAATACATTACAAAAATTGCATAGTGTATTTGATTAAAATAGTATCAATGCCAGACTGCTTGGTTACTCCAGATTGTACCAAAATAGATCTTTTTAAAGTATGAATCACCACAAGCAGTGTACATGCCCGTAGAAAAGTAAAACACCATGCCTAAGGAATAATTTATACCACCACATTTTGTAGAGGTATTTTGTTTGATTTATGCTTGAATGTTTTGTATAACTGACTTGATGTAATTATAAAATATGATGCTTTGGTGCGCTTTGCACTTATCGTTTTATTGTATGAAATTGTTATTTATAACGTTTATACATATAATAAGGTTATTTGTTTAGGGGTAGTTTTTTTGTTTTGATTTTTTAAATATATATTTAATATTTATATTATTACTAGCTGCGCTCCGCGGTTTGACCCGAAATTTCGATCCCTTGGAAATAAGCTTCTTTAAGGTCATAATAATAATAAATTAATTTAGTAAGAGGTAGTGCCACGCTGCATGCTTGCATGCAGCCGAATTGGGCCGGCACGACCGGGGAGGAACCTCTCGCTTACACGAGACCGGCGTGAAGTGACAGCTGTGCTGTCGCGTTTCGTGCGGCGTGTAAGTAGCCGGTGGCCCATGGAGGTGGGAGGAGAAAGGGGGGCAGCGCATCTGTATAGTCTATGTCGATGTCTATGGTCGTCGGTAGTCATGAAAATGGCTACAACTGCTCGTTTGCCCCCCTATACCATAAAAAAAAAATAATAATATTAATTATATAATTAGTCTTAGCGAATCATTAGAAACGCACAAAAGCTTTAAGCAAATGTAACTGTACGAATGACAATATTAAAATACGACGATAGCTACATTGTTCTCAGAAACCTATTTATAACTTTTTTGTTTTTTTCTTTAGTTCCAAAGATGATCTTGACATTAAGAGCTTAGCTTATCTATTTGATAACCGAGAGGTTACAGATATGAGTGTCATATTAAAAAGATGGATTTAGTGTATTTGTTGGTGTATGTTTTCTGCTCTCTGGAACTGCTAAAGAGACCAAGAGGCGAAGGGCGTAACAAAGTTATATTTGAATTAACTACTTTTGTAGTAGACAAAAATGCCTTCGACTTGAGCCGGTATAATTGAGGAAGCACGTAGGCTCATATGTTAGCACTGCAAAATGTTAGCTATGAAAATAAAAATGAAAAAAATGAAAAATATCTTCATTTACCTTTAGTTTAAAAAAACGCAAAATGTTAGCTATGAAAATGAAAATGAAAAAAATTAAAAATATCTTTATTTATCTTTAGTTTAAAAAAAAGGCAAAATGTTAGCTATGCAGTTGCGTTTCGTGCGGTGTGTACTTCCCGTTTTGCAGACGTGTGCCCTGCTTTCCTCCTTGAGGAGAGCGTCATGTCTGCCTAACAATTATGCGAATGTTTATGGGTGTTGATATTCTCCAACATCTAAATAATACTATAAAAATTAAACAATTCTCTTTAAGCATCTGCATCCGTTTCATAAAACATCATCATCGAAGTCTGTTGTTGCGTTTTTAACCTGAACTAGTTCTACACAAAATACTTAAGTATCAAAATGCGGCCTATACTTCCTAGAGTCCAAAATTTCTAGCCACGGACCTACCTTGGTATCTTATATTTGAACTAACAAGTCCTTCTTAATTGACAAAGACAGAAACTAACTACGTCCATCTTCTTACTTCACCACACTGCACACCTTGGAGTATAAATAAAAAAGACTACAGAGCATATTTTGATGGTAGTGTAGATGATAATTTTCTATTCTCTCTGAAGAAGTTCTCTAACGTACAATTTTTTTTTAATTCCTAATTTGTTGTATCTGTATTTGTATTTTATATACACTGTGCCGCAAAACTGTTTGCACTGTTTGTCTGCGGGCTCTAGTCCCTTATTTATTACATTAGTATACTAGTTTACTTTTCAATATTATCAGAGTGATATTTTGTTCATTTCATCTTATTTTTTTCAAATTTAGCTTTACTCGTATGTCCTCACGCAAATTATTTGAAAGAGACTAAAAGATATAAAAGATAGAGTCGTATTACCATAGTAATTTGGCCGAGGATTTCGTGAGTGTGCCATGGCTATGGTTAACCAAAGGCCCATTGTTGGTCAACTAGAGAAGACACTACCTACCGACTAACTCAATAATAATTAATAAAATATTACGAATAACACCACTATTATGAATCGTGTTGAATTGGAGTAGTTAGAGGTCGCGGATATTCATTAGAACAATGGATGAAAATGGACGGACGAGAACAACGCAAATATGAGATATTTTTGCTGGATGTTTGTTGGTCGGTATGTGTATTATATAAAGGTACCTTTAACCAACTTAATACCGCGCATTTCTCTATACCATACTTCTATATAATGAAAATACCAAAACTTGATCAGCATAATCTGAACTTATTATAAAAGATTCAAAAGATTAAAAAAAGATCTTTTTTAAAGAAGTTTAGTCATTTACCCAAGTCATTAATCGTAGTTTTTTTATATCTATTATATGATGAGTTTCGAAGACACAATATTTTTCTTATACGCTTAACACACACATAACATCGTTTTTTAAAAATTTTAGCAAATATTATTATTACGAATTTCAATAAGATAATATACCATATACTAAAACATCAAAGGCGTAAATACATAATTACATGTGTGTAGAAAATATTTTGTAATTACTGGATGATTGTTACTTAAAATTTATCATTTAAATGTTATTCTAAACAACATTACAAGCACGTTACATCTATTACATACATGCAGAAGGGGGTTGCGAACGTGCTAGTAGGAGATTTGGTTATCAGAGTCCTAGAAAAGTTTATCCCCTGCAGAAGATAAGAACCACAAAACCCGCTAGACTTGCCTAACGTGGCTACAAGAATTCATAGGTATAAGACAGACTACAAGAAGTCAAAATAGACAGGTGTGTACCGCATGTGTAGGCGGTGAGGAGCACGATAACGTTCGCAGCCCCGGGCTCTCGGGGTCGGAGACAGTCGCATGCGAAGCAGGAGAGGCGACGGTGGGGCAACATGAACGGGGCTCACTGAGAGGATGGAGCGACGGCACGGAGAACGTGTAGTACTTGGCCGTTTGGTTGTGTGCGCGGAGCACCGAGCTGTGGGTCAGCGTCACCACCACCACGAGCACCGACGCCAGCGCCAGCGCGAAGAACGAGGCGGCGACGGCTGCCACCACGCGCCGCCTCCGGGCCTCCTTGCCCGCGTCCTCCGGGGAGACCTCGGGCTCGGGCGGCGGCGGCGGGGGCTCCGGAGACCTGCTGCGGACACTGGGACCCCGGCTGTTGGGCAGCTCTAGCGTGTGGCGGCGCGAGCGGCGCGCGCGGTCGCACTCCGCCGCCGACGAGTGGTGCCGGCGCAGGCGGTGCGGCGCGCCGGGCGCCGCGCGACACGACGCCGAGCGCAGCGTCCGCACTGGTACCATCAAGTCATCGCTGGCGACCCGCGGCACGCGACCCGAGTGCACGGAGCGGAACGAGTGGTCCCGAGCCGAGCCGCTCGGGAACGCGAGGTCCACGGAAGCGCGGGAAGAATGTCTCGAGAAGCGATCGCGATCGCGGTGATCCACGCGCACCGACATGGTACGGGCGAAGCGCGCGGCAGCGGCCGCCCGAGTGACGCGGCGCCCGCCCCGGCCGCCGCGCGAGCCGCGCCGCGCAAACGTGTTTACTATCCGCGAGTACAAAGCGTTTACAAATATTGTCCCTTACAAGTTGCAAATCTCCGATCGGAATGGACGAATTTAAATTTATTTACGTCGTAACGTTGAACTTTCTACGACAGATGGAGTGGCAATATAAATACTCCGCTACGATTAGACATTCCTGTAGCAACTTGCTTGTAAAACTTTGTTCAAGTTTTAATTACGAATGATATTATTTCAATAATGTTTTGGCGAGATGTTTCTAACACGCAATGAGCATTATTGAGTTAATTTCGGTTATGATTAGGGCACATGTTACACCGACATCGGTTTTATATTAACAAAGCAATAATTTCGCGCCCAGCACTACGATCCCGATGTGCCATCTTCCTTTTCCTGCATCATAAATAAAATATAAGCGGAAGTCAACAATAATAATATTTGTAATTCGAACAGTATAGAGTCAATATAACGACGTAAAAATACATCCTCTCTTCTCTCGGGATGAAATTGTTAAATAAATACACTTGATTTATTGGGAAGGGCATGCGGCGTGAGCAACCCTGTGTGGGGTCCGTGGGATCCGTAGTGCAACACCTGTTATTAGCTAGTAACTGTGAGATCTAGTGTTTCGGTCACTACTTAGACGATAAGGCTCATGAGAGCTAACGTCTTCACATGGACAAGTGCCCTAGGTCTCTGACAGAGGCACCTCAGCTGCTAGGGAGACGGCATCTGACTGAACATGCCCACCAACCTGGAGGTTCTTGATTAAGATTCTCTATGTGATATCTAATTTCATTGTGCAAAATTGTCACATCTCTTGCTCATTTGTCTCTTTTCCTGGTAATAATGGCGGGGCTACTTTTTGTAACTAATTAGTCCAAACCATATTATAGGTGTGTATTTATTTTATTACATACTATATATATATGTGTGTACTCTTTGATTATATACACGTCTAGATGGAGCATTTCAAATAAACATCGCAAAGAAAACGTCTCATTTTTCGCACAATGTGTGAGTGACAGTTATGTACAGATTGTTTTAAAACCGTCAATGTGTGCGTGTAAAGGGATACCAACAGCATAAAAAATTACCCTTAATTTTGTTACTAAATCAGGAGGAACTAACAGCAAACAATAAAATAGGAATATACATATTAATATAATATTATGGTCTATATAGATTTTTTTAAAGAATGTATGCTAATTATTATTAAAAATAAATTATGATTTTTTTTATTTTTTTTTATCAATGAGAGAGAGAGTTTATTATTATTATCAATGAGAGGATTTCTGAAGGTAGTTTTAGTTTTATAGATCGCTATATAAGTATTAGAATTTTTTACTTGATAATAAGATTCAAATATACTTTATGAATCAGTTTTATTTATTTAAAGTCAGTGTTACTTAATATAAAATATACTAACAATACTTATAATGACATCTTAAGTTTACGCGAATGTTGCACATTATAATATAGCTATTTAAACGGCCTCACGGATCATCCTTGGATGGAATCGGTGTTATTTAGCGAGGATTTGTGCTTTATCAAATCTTATATCTGACGACCAGGCTGGCGTAGTGGTGCAGGGCTCGGATAAGCGGAATATATTGCGCCAAGGGTCGCGGGTTCGAATCTCACCTTGGTCATTGATGTTTATCTATGTAATAAATGTATTTTTCAGTAATAAAAATCTTAAATATATAAAACTTCTTAAATTTATAAAATATATTTCCGTTGTCTAGTACCTGTAACATAAGTCCTTACGGTACTTAGCAGGTGGGGTAGAATAACGCAGTGTGCAAACTCCACTGCTATATGTTAAAAAAACTTCCCTTTAGTTTTGGAAAATTACCCTACTTTTCTAGTGACAACACCGTACCACTAGTAAATTGTGAAATTAATATTCGTATTTTCTTAACAATACTTACGTAAATTTAAAAACTAACCGGTGAAATAAGATCTTCTATTTGTTATCAGATTTTCCTGCATGGTTATGACACAGTTGAACAGAACAAACCGGCATATTTCTTTTTTTATTGAGAGCTCAGAATCGCGTTACGGTCTAGATGACACTGACTTAAGCGAAGAGCGCCTCTACTAGATATGGTAGAGACGTTTTACGGCGCTTTCAGGTGGTTGATGCGGTATCTAGACGTGTATATAATCAAAGTGTGTACTGTACGTATTTATTTTACGACTCAGCATAGTGGAGGTAGTTATTTTTATAGATAATAATATCTAAACTTTTTTATATATAAAAAAGTAGCTCTCTTACACTACAGTGTAGGGAGGCAAAGGAGCAGTCGAAGATTTTAGAAGACTACCGACGTCCAGTTCATGGACTCACACAGAGATTATACAGTTGCCTTCCCTCCACCTTCCCACTCCATGGGCCACCTAAAAGTCACATACTCAACGAAACGTGACAACTCAGCTATCACTTTTCATCCTGAGTGAGCGAGACCTCCCAAGGGTCGAGTTGTGCCCGCTCAAACCGGCTGCATCATGTGCGTCGTGGCGTACTCACGTCAGTTATGTTGTACAGCTAGCCTCTTACTATGTATCTCTCCTTACGTATACTATAACTCATTATTTTTCTCTCACTTTCATTGTAACTCACAATTTCAGTAATTTTTAATAGTAAAATATTTTGTACATTTTCAAAGGAGCTTGGTAATCGCAATATTTTAATGTACTTTTGTTACTGTAAAACGAATTTATTTGTATGTTCTCTAATCGAGATTTTCTTACATAGTGGGATAAACCAACAACGGAGCCATTTAAACATCGGCACGGTTAATGGGTATGCAGATGCGTTCTCCTCCTGCACCCCATTCCCCTAATGGGCCATCTACTCAAATCCGCACGAAAAGTAATAGCAGAGCCATCACTTTGAAGTCTTTTTTTTTATTTGAAGGCAAACGTTCCGGCTCATTTAAGCTTAATTAGTATAACGGTTTCCTGTTACTGAAGAAACTAGTCTCTTTACTCTATAGTTATTGTTAATGGTTTTTTTTTATAGGGAGGGGGGAGCAGTCGGGGCCATTTTCATGACTCCCATAGACATCCACATAGAGGCTATACAGATGCGCTGCCCTCCTTTCTCCTCCCACCTCCATGGGCCACCGGCTACTTCTTTATTTGATTTGGAACACCAACAGCATACATATACATTTTAACAATTTTAAATATTACATTTTTCATAAAATTCTGATGAATGTGCCAATAACTGGCGTACACAGCATTCAAATTAAAGTCTACACAAGCTGTACCCCGCAGTTTCACCCGCGTAAATTTCGATCCCGTGGAAAACATCCCATGGCTTCCCGTAGGAATTTTTTTGGGATGAAAACTATTCTATCTGTTAATCCAAGTTACTCTCAATGTGTGTGCCAAATTTCATGAAAATCGGTTTAGCAGTTTTTTCGTGAAGGAGTAACAAACAAACATACAAACTTTCGCATTTAAAATATTCATAGGGTAATTTATATCTACATAATATACATGCTATTCTAAAATATTAAATATAAGCTATATTTAGAAGATAAATTTAATTTAAAATGATAAATTTG
The DNA here is from genome assembly GCA_001625245.1 of Calycopis cecrops. Lineage (NCBI taxonomy): Eukaryota > Metazoa > Arthropoda > Insecta > Lepidoptera > Lycaenidae > Calycopis > Calycopis cecrops. Next base: position 135,582 of record LUGF01009549.1, read on the forward strand.
AATACAAATATTTGACTGATTTGACTTGATTTAGTAAATTAAATTAATTAAATCAACACCAATTAAATTACTTTTCACATGGATTAAATATTAATTAGTAAATATTTTAATAACAAAGAAAAATACTTACAGATCACACGAAACGCGACAGCACAGCTATCATTTTACGCCGGTTTGTGAAAACGAGAGGTACCTACCTCTCTGGTCGTGCCGGCCAAGGTTAGGTTAATGTTCTTTCCCCCATCAGTAAAATGAGTAAAATGATAAGCGCAATGCAGTGCGTTGCCCTGCTTCAAATTATCTCTCCCAATGGGCCATTATTACTCAATCCGTATCTTTTGTTACCACTAATTTATTTTTTTTTTTATTTTACTTTACTAGTTTGTGCTAGATTATTTAGCTACCCTACTTGCTTATAGCTGCCAGGCTATGTCCTTATTTACTACTTTAATATAAGGTTATAAAAGCTTAACATCTGCTCCCATTGCATGAAAGGGCGTGTTAAATAGAACGAGGTAGCCATTGTAGTCCACGTTGTCAAGTTAAATTGTCTCGGTGGCGGGAAACTGAACTGATAGTGAAGTTGTGAGGCCGCCTCATTGGCACTATTCAATACTGTATGACATACATAGCTGGACCGTTGTTACCACTGGAGAATTCGTCTTGTGACGTATACAAACGATACATCGATTTTTGCGTTGCTGTTGTAACATCGATGCTGTAACATCGATATTTATGACTACTAATGTCTCTCTTTCTCTCCTTCTCTCTCTCTCTCTCTCTCTCTCCTGAGCATTATTCCCATCTGATTGTGTATATTTTATGACAACTAATCAGTCTTTCCACTTTGATCAACTAAACGGACCAACTGCAACGGACCAACTATTTTTCGTTCCCAACGGTACAATATACTTACATTTTGATTAATTATAATTACATATGTTTGCCTTCCAATTTTATGCTAAAATATAGTTTGTGTCAATGTCCATATCAAATCGATATAAAGTATTGAACACGTTATTTCTACGTTTTGGAACTGAACTTTGACCCTGAAATAAAAAAAAATGTCTATATACCGTTCATAAAAATCGATGAATTTAACTTTGATAACACACTTCGATAAACATCGATGTTTTGAACGATATTGCATCCTTGCTTATGAGTCAGACTGTAATGTCCTGCTAACCGATTTCGATAGATACTACGGCGGCCACCTGTATTAAGACCATTTGAGCATGCCATAGTCCACAAGTATATGTGTAGACTCAAATATACTTTTAAAGTCCAAACGCTCGTTCTCCTATTCCAAATACATGACAGCCTCCACGGAACGCTCAGTAAATTGTCTTTTTTTTTTTTTTTTATACTACGATGGTGGCAAAAAAAGCATACGGCCCACCTGATGGTACGTGGTTACCGTAGCCTATGGACGCTTGCAACACCAGAGGCATCACGTGCGCATTGCCGACCCTTTAAAAACCTATTGACTCCCCTCTTGAAGAACCCCATATTGTAGCCCTCTGGGAAAACCTCGGCAGGGAGTTCATTCCACAATCGGAGGGTCCGTGGGAGGAAATTCCTCTGAAATCTTACTGTACGGGACCATTTGGGCTCCAATGTGAGAGCGTGAACTCCCTGTCGATGGCGAGCGGTGCGGTGATAGAAAGTGGCCGTGGGCATCATGTCAAACAATTCCTCGGAACACAACCCAATAAACAAGCGGTAGAACACGCATAAGGAAGCAAAGTCTCTCCTTGTCTATACTTACGTCTGAAAAGCTGCCTCTGTACCAAATTTTATCTTGATCGAGACATAACGTGTTTTGACTGTGCGATAAACATTTAGTCAGTGAAACATATAATAAAATTACATTACAATTATAAAGGTCGCATAAATAGCCGGTTACCCATTAAGATGGGAGAAGAAAGGAGGGCCAGCGCAACTTAATAGGCTGTGCGGATATCTGTGGGCGTTTTCCTCGTTTATCCCCTACACCACAAAAAATAATGATGATGCAATCAATGCTGTATTGATTGCACAACTACCGTATCTTTTGCACATTTTTTTCAACTATATTACATTAGATACACAAGACTTTCAAAATAAGCGGCCATGTTCGCTATATTTGACAGGCTCGGTACATCACATAGATATTGTAGACAGATATATTATCGTAGACAGAGAATACAATCTCTGTCTACGTATAAATATAATAATAATAAATAAATAAAACTTTATTGTACACACCAATATACCAATACAAATATTTGCACATGAAAACTATAATATCATAATTGACAGGCATAAAGTCTCCTCTATAGATGTTGTATATAGAAGACTCATGTGCGGTTATTTTTAAATATTTATGCAGATCGTTTTTAATGATACGCTAATGGATTGCTTTTATAAAAATACAATGTAAGCGAACATTTTATATTTAACTTAAAAGCTAACAAAAATATACAGACTAAAAATAGGGAAGCGATACTAGTGCTACGTAAGTACTGATATACCTACTTTTACCTGCTGGTTTAGCACTGCTACGAGCGCGTAGTATAATGACATGCTACGCTGACGTAGCAGTGATACGATAGTGCAGCAGATGTAGAAGAGTGTGCGACATGTGTCAGGCCAAATCAGTTTTAAAGTAGATCATTTGAAAGAAATAGGAAAAATTAACTAACCCTTCGGATGTCCCCAGAGGCTATAGGGGAACGTCAGGTTGGAGCGATTGATTGGAGTGATTAAGTAGTTAACTTCGTAACTAGATTATTTTTATACTACTCTTTTATTTTTATTATACTACATTAGTAGTAATAGTAGCAGAGTTTATGTAAGAAATATTCTATTTCGCATACCGTGATAAGATACCGTCTTAAAGATACAGTTATGCTATCGTGGTGCGTGCGGTTTGTGATCTTCCCGTGATCCAACGTAGAAGAAATAAAGGGACAACGAAAAGGGAACAAATCTGCATAAGATTTAGGATGACTATTTGTTTCTGCAGTCATAAAAAGGCTCCGTTTTGTCGTTTACCCCTTTTTTCTATTATAAAATGTATGTAGAAAAGGAAATAGAACTTTGCCATCGACATCTAATCATTTTCTTTGACAGAAACAATAAAAAAAACCCTGTTGAGAAATCCATCACCTGAAATGTACTTGCGAGTGCGAAGTTTCAAGCCATCGATTGAATAGCGAGCGGAGCACAAAAGCCGTGATACAGCGATGACGTCTCTATCGAAACATCTCCAGATAACAACCATCCTTCATTACGGCAGACACATTCACACGTCACGACTGAGAACATTTCACTCTATTATTATAAATACAATTTATAGACGTCGTTTTCAGTAGTGATTAAGTGTATATTTGGCGGCGTTTTACGTTCGTATGCTATATAGAACACAAATAAGTGGAGTACCAGGCTACTAGCAGTAAGAGGTTGTGCTTTAATTGTTGCTTAAAAGTCAGAAAGAGAGTGGGGCGTGTTTGTGAGTCAGAGCTGTGGTCTCTGTTGACGATGGTTAAATGGAGCGATAGAATTCAGACTAATCAAGCCTTATACGGACTTTAATGTGTTGGTGGCCTGTTCGTTGGTATATAGAAATGATACATACTACATAGAAACTAAAGATTTTTTTTAATTTAGTTAATTTACGTTTAAGTACAGCAGTGTATATCATCTACTAGCATCGTGATAAAGTTTTACCTGCATAATGCTCGTACTCCACATCTATTTGTAGTAGCGTATCATGTATACTGTGTAGTATAGTTATAGTAGTAGTTCGTAGTTCTATCATATATAGCCAACTAGCTGCGCCCCGCGGTTTCGCCCGCGTAAATTTCGATACTGTGGAAAATAGAAAATGATCCCATGGCATTTCATAGGAATATTTTTTCGGGATAAAAACTTTCCTGTGTTAATGCAAGTTATTCTCTATGCGTGTGCCAAATTTTATAAAAATTGATTTAGCAGTTTTGCGTGAAGGAGTAACAAACATACAAACTTTCACATTTATAATATTAGTAGGATATGGTAGGAAAGGATAGCATACCTCGATAAACTGAGTATCTAACACTGAAATAATTTTCAATTCGGACAAATAGTCCTAGAGATTAGCGTGTTCAAAAAAACTATAAAACTCTTAAGATTTTAGAATAGATTGTGCCATCGTAGAAATGCTATAATTATTAGCCGATGTACTCGAATGTAACAGCAGCCGACATGTAATACATTCCGGTGTCACATCGCTAAAATCGCTTAAAAAATAGGGTCTATTTTTTAAGTCCGTTACAGAATGTCTTTAGCTCCTTAATGTTAACCTTATTTGCTCACCTGTATCATCTAGCCTAAAAATTACACTTATGTTAGACTTTTTTAATCTGAAAACGCACTTAACGTAAGTAATTTCAAGAGATTTATTTGCCAGAGCGAATAGAGAGAACGTAATATTAGAAAGACACCGAAATGAAACTTTAAAGATTTCGTTTAAAATTAATCCTCGTACTGAGCTTTAGACGTAAACGAATGCTGCATTTCATGTCAACAGTTTCGTAGAACATTTTATAACTGAATTCACTATTTAACGTCGCTACGCTAAAAAAAAGCACAAGCTTCGGACGTAAACGCTCTTAAGATTTCCAAGGACCGTTGTTGACCGAGTGATACTCGGTAGCGTCGAGGCTATGAATAATTTATTTGGAAAACTATGCATTTATATCGCAAAGGGTGGAACTATAATCGTTTATTTTATTGCTCAAGCAGGTGCCTGTGATTGAGATGTAAAACTGTATATAACCAACGTGGCGGCCGTAAATATATTATAATTTATATTGTCTAACGTCATGTTATTTATACATAAAACAGTAAAACTCGTGTGTCTGTACATTGAATATATTTACGAAAAACTAATTGGTAGGTTGGTTGGTAGTAAATGTTAAAATAGTATTAGAACATTTTTCAATGTTTTTTTAATTCTTTTAATGTCGTATGTAATGTCTGTCTTTTTGTCCGTTTGTCTGTTTGTCCTAACTAATCTCCGAAACTACTGGACGGATTCGAATGAAACTTTTTGTGGTGTATAGATACTAAGCCTGGTCAACATCAAAAACACTATTTACTGCGGTAAAATCGCTCATTCCCACGGTAAATCGGAATTTGGCACACTGCAAGCAAACAATAATAAATCACTTTGATTATAATATTACTACGCTACGCGAACGAAGTCACAGGGACCAGCTAGTCTTACATAGTAGCGACACTCCTCCGAAACGGCTCGACCGATTCTCATGAAATTTTGTGTGTATATCGGGTAGATCTGAGAATAGGCCAACATTTATGTTTTCATCTATATATTTCCACGGGATCTAAACTTACGGGGGTGCAACCGTGGAGCGCAGCTAGTATCTTATATACAGCTGCCGTCACGTTATCTTACAAAAATATATTATATAAAAATCTCGTATAGACTAGACCGATTTTAATTAAATTTCGCTGTAATGAAATGTGGGCTATACTTTATTTCGATTAATGACTACGGTATTTTAATTGCCAGAACAAAGCCTTGCCTGGTAGATTGTAATATAACGAAGTATTTATGGATTATGTACGGTAATCTAAACATTGAAATTACTATGGTGGTCGAAATCGGATTACAGTAACGCCTGATTAATATATCTGTCGCAGTCGAATCGTACAATTTACCGTATTTCGACTAGAAGTTTCGTATTCCGGCGGGTCAACTATTAGCCGCATTGTCATTGCAAGACGTTCGACAACATGGAGGCTCACGTTTAGCTTTATTATAATTCTTCCTCATTGTCTGATTGTCATGCTATAATATGTATGTACTTACAAAATAAAACATTTTTAAACAAAAATCAATTTTAAAACCTCAGGATTATTTTTCTTGGAGAACAAACTAGGCACGTATATTAAGGCTACAGCAATTTGCTCGCTTGCATGACTCGCTCGCTGAATTTATAACTACCATAACCTAAAATAATGCAGCGGTGCTAATATGTAGGTACAGTATTCCCTAATATTCAGGAGGTATGATTTTATGGACGAATAGGAATCCCCGAATGCCAGAATCCGTCGCCACTTTACCGGTTTGGAACTATAAACTATCAAAAGGATAGACTATTGCCCTCTCTAAATGTTACGGCTAGCTATATTGAATAATGTATAACACCGAACTTTTCAGGCGATCTTTAATTCAGCCGTATTCAATTTGGCTTATCTTTGACACGCCCACAATACAAAATAACCCTATTTTAGAAACGGTTGGCCGTAATGAAATGTGACGATTTATACAATCTAGCTTCAACATATCTATTATCTAACAGTAATGAAACAAATAATATAAAAACAATACACATTAATTGCAAAAAGATCCTCTATTGTCGATAGTATATTTTCTATAAGTTCTTACGCGTAAACCGCCAAACCGATTACGCTTTCTTATTTAAGCGACATTTTGTAGAATACATAAATGCGGAAACATCACAATAAATTTTAAAAAGAAAAAACTAGATAAGTAATTATGTAAATAAAATCTCAGACAGCAACGCCTAAGCTTAAAAAAATGGTAATATGTGTTTTAAAAATAGTACAGTTTAAATATAAAGCGTTTGTTATTTTCTTATATTTCTCTCTTTCATCTTTCAGATGTAAATGTTTGTTTTGTCTTGTAAATTTCGAGTCGTTAGGACATTCTCAATAGCCCTCGGTTCGCACGGCCGCCTCTCAAGGGAACATCCAATTTATTTCATCCCGGACCCTAATCATAATATCAATCCTATCCTTAGGCAAAAATGATTTGAAGATTAATCAATCAACCTGTATAACAGGGTGATTGATTAATTCAAAAGATTATTCGGGTTTAATTCATACAAATACAATAGTTAACCGTTTTTGGCGTTTAACATTAAGAGACGTAAAAAAATATTTTGATAAAAAAAATGGGCCAAAAGTGTGTGATGTCATATGTGATCCCTAGAATGCTTAGAATCCATAACAGAAAACGTTTCATGTTACTTATTATATTTGTATTTCTGTTAGTTCTTTTTAGTGTTCCTTAGCCAAATGACAAAAAAGGGAACCCTTATAGATTCGTCATGTCTGTCTGTCCGTCTTTCTACTGAAACCATTTTTGGTCAAAATCAATTGTTTGAAAGATAGACGCTTCCTAAGTGGAAAAATTAGTGTGTGTGTCTCCCTAACTTTTAAAATATGAGAGAGAATAATCTAAAAAATATATATGTTGTAGATCTCAATAACTTTTAATGAAAATTCGTTTGAGCGAGATGTCATCATTACTTTTTGAAAAATAATATTTTCAAAAAAACGCAAATACAATTTTGTCGTTCATACAAACGTTATGAAAAACCAAGTTATTTTATTTTCTGGTAAAAATGTCGCAGAGACACCTACACATGCCTATACCTATCGTTGGTACGGAACCCTCTGTGAGCGAGTCCGACTCGCAATTGGCCGGTTTTTTATAAATCTTTTGAGAAATAAAATTCTTCGTCGGTAGAACACGTTTCAATAGTTTTTAGAATTTTCGCTGTTTGTCCATTGACTTATATTACTAACGAAGTAGTAAGAAACCACTGTGATTGTCTGTTTTCGTTTGGCACATGTCATATGACTGCATATCACAAGGAAATGGATGAACGGATTTTAATAAAAACTTTACTTATCTACCTATAAAATCTCCGCTCTGATTGTAGACTATAAAACATGAATGGTTGTTTTGGGAATGGTTTGACTGGTTTAACTGCAGAACACAGTTTATTTCGAAGAAATGAATTATTTAATTTAAATAAAAGCTTGATTTAAAATACGAACGTTCCAATAAATTTGTGACAAAACAAGTGAATCCCCCAAGACCCATAGAGCATTTAATTTACCAAATTCTTCGAGTATGAAAACGTAAATAAAAATCATCCACATGAATCACATAGGACAAAACACTGTCCTACGTAACGTTCAGGAAAGTCCGTATTAGCCTTATTTTACGTTAGAATTTTATTGCGATACATATCTTTGGGTTGCCATAAAATAAAGTGCTGTTCTACGTAAAGACATTTTGTTTTATTAAGAGAAATGCGTTATGGAGCAGGTGGGTCGCATTTCTGAACGGCCTTCGCCTTACACATATTAGTGATAATAAATGATTTGGGTCAGATCTTATAGATTTTTTGCAAAAGTAAAGTAAGCTATAAGACCGAATTTCTTTTACAACATCACCTACATTAACTCATCTAGTAGTAACGCGAACCGAGCTCTCTGTTCTGCTATTGGCAAAGGCAAAGGTGACTGATAAGTAGCGTTGATCACTTTAATGGTAACAAAAAACTTGGTACTTTGGAAGATTTAATTCACTATAGCGCCATGTTATAGTGTTTAATGTAAGGAGAAAATAAATTAAATAAATAAAAAAATATAATACAAGAAAAAATTTAAAAACCTTTAAAAGACAATCTTTTTACTTCATTACAATTTTTTCAATTCCATTCCATCTACATATTATTTGCTTGCAATCCATTGAACTAATTGAATTACAAAAACCTTAAATGTTTGTAATCTTTAAAATTATCTATGAAGAAAAAAGATATAAAACAAAGTTTTTTTAAGAAGAATTTATATTGCGTAGGTTGTAGTAGAGGAGTAAAAAATAAAGCTGATTCAATAATGGAGAGCCCCGTCTCAAGAACAAAAGGTATTTAGACTATTTAAAAGCGAAGGAAACAGATAAAATCGGGCTTTAATTTTAGAAGTTTCAACGTAAACAAGGCATAGCGTAATTAAACTTATTTACGAGAGTAGAATTATAATACGTACAGGTTTCAATTGTGGGGCAACTGTAGCATTCATATTGATTCAGATAATTGAAATATACCGATTGTTGGTAATGATATGCAGAAATATTCCAGTTACATCTCGCTCAACTTTGTACTTAGACTTACAATTTCTTTAAAAGAGAGATTTTTTTAACAAACTTTGTAAACCTCCTAGGAAAACGTGGCAGTGTAGTATCTAAGGTCATTAGTGACTACTTATCGTTAATTCTATAGGTATAACATTATAAAAATTAATAAATTGTAAGAATTTTACTATAGTTGATTATAATTATAATATTTGTGAATGAATATAAAAAAATCTTAATTTATAACTTTTTTTGAAATTCATAAATTACTAGCTGCGCACCATGATTGCAGCATCGTAAGTTTCGATCGTGTGGAAATATCCAGTTGAAAAACGTTATCCGATTCTCAAACCTACTCGCATACAACATTTCATGACATTTATATAAAACTGTCCCACAGCATTATATCAATTTTTATCGTAGTCTAAGAGCGTACGTACATGTTTATAGTTTCTTTTTAGGTTGGCAATATTTTTGGTCCCCCTTCAGAAAGAATTGCCGCGGGCCGACCTGTAGATCGTATCCCAATGGGAAATCAGGTATTCTCTCGTCATGACGTTACATACTTGCACCTGGTATTCCACTTATGTTGTACCATCAAACAATATTTAGAATGCTGTTATGTTATTTTATAGTTATGGGATCAAACGAATAGTCATCCGCATCCTGAGAATTGTTATAGAGATTACTCATTATTATTACTTCCTCCTCTCCTCCAAGGGCCAGCGGAAACTCACCAACTACACGAATTGCACATGTGAGTCATGTGTGTCAGAGTTAGCTCTCCGTTTGTTGTGCAACCAATTTTCAATTTGCCGCCAAAACGTAAAACAAATGACAAAAGGATAAAATCCATCCAACTTACTTTTTTATTATAGGTTGTTTGCAAGTGGCCAGTTCTAAAAACTTTTAGAGTGACCCTCGTAAATTTGGCAATGTAGCACGACACTATTTCTTACCACCTTTTTTTTCAACGCAGTATTTTGAACTTGACTACGATCGGAAGACTCAAGATTAGTTCACCTGCGAATTGTATTGCCATACTTTACAAGAAACTGAACTTGTGCTGAATAAAGCGCGATAGCGTGACCATTATGTTTCACAACGATCACCGATCACTGGATTACTAACTGGAATAACTTAAAGGATCTCTTTATACAGAAATAAGTGTGGTTCCTCCTTAGTAGTAATATACTTGGTGCGAGGTTGTTGGGCACAGCTAGAATTTTGAAATAGTCTACGCTTATAAGCCATATCCATCCATCCATCATGAATAGTGATAAAAGGTTGTTACAAGAGTCGAGAAATCGACGTGTGTGTAAGAAAATAGTTATGAAGGTTTTTTATGGTGTAAGGGGGAAACGAGCAGTCGAAGCCATTTTCTTGACGTCTATAGACATCCGCATAGAGGCTATACAGTTGCGCTGCCCTCCTTACTACTCCCACCTCCATGGGCCACCGGCTACTTACACACCACACGAAACGTGACAACATAGCCGTCACTTTACGCCGGTCTCATGTAAGCGAGAGGTACCTCTCCGGTCGTACCGGCCCAATTCGGCTGTAAGCAAGCATGCAGTGTGGCATTACCTCTTACTATTGAGGTATGTTGAGGTAGAAAAGGAATCGTGCAAAAATATTGATATCTAGCAATTTGTTCGCTCTGCCCACTCCGTTAGGACACCGTATGTGTTGTTGTTGGACTAACGGTTAGCAGTTTGACGATATCACGATGTAACATCGCCTTGGCACTAATCGGTTTTGCGGTAAACTCCATTATGTGATCGAGACACCTCTAGGGCGTCATCGATCTATAATTTTGTTAGTTTGGCACGTCTATACTATCGCCAAAGTTGTGGAAATTCGGAAATATGGTCTTCATGAACACACGTTGAGAAGGCGCTAATGTCAAGTCAAAACTAGTGATATCACTTTTTGAGGGATTGTTAATAATTTGTAACACTACTAAATTCGGTTGCACTGTATATAGTAGATGTAAGGAAGGAAATAGTTTACCTACTTCAACTGAGTTATTATATAAAGATTTATTTATTATTATATTACTATATCATGCCTATTATGTGTCCCATTGTTGGGCAAAGGCCTTCCCCCATTTTTTCCATTTTTCTATGTTCAGAGCTGTATCACGCCACTCAGGCAGATAAAATAAAGATTTTTGATAAAAATATTTTAAAATTTAATATATGCTAAGTTTTTGATACAGTTCATCTATTTTGCTACTAGCTCAACTTGCTCTACAAGGTCGTCTATTGACTTAAAGTATTTACCAATAATTGGACACACGACCGTTCGCATGTAGTGACCAATCACATGATCAAAGCATCAAACGATTAAAACGTTGAGGTCGGGGGCCGTTTTCATTATTTGTTCCACCAAAGAGGATCATGTTTTCAATATACAAGTAATTAAGTATTCTGCTTCCACTGTCGGTATGTAAAGTGCAGAGGGCAATTTGTTAAAATTCCTTTCATGTTTCATCAATCAATGCTGATATGTCGAACGGCGTGTGATCTGAACAATGCAAATAGTCAAATTCGGTTTTCCTTTTTGTTTTCAGACTTGAATTTGTACCATGGAAGTGAAAAGAAACACAAGACAGCTTCATTGGATTGCTACGAGAGTAGTTTTGGGGTCCAAAAGGGAAACGACCCCCACTCTCCCGCAGATAGGAGAGATGCTCCCGATAGAATGTTTATAATAAATAGCTAATTTAACTATTGTTTATCATGTCCAAAAGGACCGCGGCTTCTCTCAACCCCCGACTCTGATGTCAACGGAAGCTCGCGCGCAGTAGATGAAATGGAATCGGCGCTGACGTCAATGAATGGCTCCTGGAGAGGAACATGACCAAGACCGTACAACCCTCCCCCCGAGTAAAAAGATTCGCGCTCGGTAGTCTTAAAATACCTAACCGGTACGGCCGTATTATTTAAGCTAGACAAGTTGCTGATCGTATTGTGATTGGTCCCTACACTGTAGGCGTTCGTAGTCGGATGTGTATGCAGTTGTCCGACTTGAGGTGTGTCTGGGTTGTAGTTATATATGTCGCGTCTTCTGAGATGCTTGCTTTCTGGAGATCGTTTATCCACCTGGTTAATGATGGATGGATAATCTACTCTCCTTCCTGCCTTAACAGTTTATATTCCGGATGTAGCGGCCCAATGCCGAATAAATGAGCTTATTCTTTGAACGGCATCGAGCATGTTAGCTCTTTACAGTAGCTATAAATTTGTACGAGTCGTGTCTTCTTGATAAACAACATGTTCTGAACCATATGGCTGCCATTTAGTATCAATTAATGTAATCAATATTGTAATTCCGATGTGTGCCGAGTGGCCGCTCGGCACACACGCGGTTCGGTCGCTTACCGGGCGGCTCGCGGCGAGTGGAATTTCCCGATCGCTTCGCGGACGCGTGAGTTTGAAAGGACGCCATTACGCTCTCGCCTTTGAATTACGCCTATATGGTTTTTCGATTATTGTTTGTTGATATCGGTCGCGTCTCGAATTTGTAATGGTAGACGCCTTTTGTTGCGATTAAGATTTGAGTTTGTGATTGTAAATATAATTTACGTGTTGTTTTCCCTGTTAATATATCGGGAGTGTAAATTAATTGTTGGACAAATATTGAACTTGTGATTGTGAATAATAGACTTGAGATCCCCTTGTGACGAGGCTTGCCTAAGAAGAATCACCTCGGCGTACTGCAGCTTCACGGAAAGCTAAGTATATCACACGCACGCTTGAAATTTATGGCCATAGGTTTTATAGTTTAATGTGATATATCTTAAGCCGAACCATACAGCACAACAAGACACATAAGGTTAACTTGCACTAATTTAAATTTAATTTAGCTCTGCGTAATCGCAGACAAAGTTCATTCTGACTTGTGCCCTAAGTATAACATTCCTTCCACTGCGCCATAGTCCCAGGGGCAGAATTGAACACAACAATTTGTTGAAAATTATATGTTCAATATTTTAGTTTAATTACATTTTCGAATACTTAGACTATCACGGATTGTTTACAATTTATGCCAAATGTAAAATGTTCATATTTCATTAGCTAAATTTGCTGGCGGGCAAAGAAGACTCCAGATAAGTTTTAACAGAATTTGTCAGATAAAGAATAAAATCTTGGTAAGAAACTTCCTACTTCTTACTTTCCTACTTAATATTACGGGAAAGTTTGGAAGTATGGAGGTATATTCATACCTCCATGCATCCACACAAATTCACGAATTTTAATGAAACAAGACAAAGATTTACATTGTAATTTAGAATAACATGTAGTTACCAATATGTTCCTCTAAGTAGATTTTTTATTGGCGTCCTTTATCTGAAAAAGATAGGCGTTCCTAAATTCAGACGAGTGAATAATAATTATAATATAACCAACATCATCATCAGGTGAAGAACGCCCACTGCTGGACAGGACTCTACCATAGAGCACCATAGATACTAGTACACACCGCTTTTAACTGTGTCACGCTAGTACCTCCCCTCATATAACTTTTATTTCATCAACACATGAAACTTTTACTCTTAACACATTGTAATTTAATTATAAACTTTAGTATACGTTGAATATTAAATAAAGTCAGAAATCGATCTTCTATACGTATTATAAGAGGTAAAGTTTGTAATTATTTAGTAACCTTCGAGAACTCTCTTGGATCAAGAAAATTATTTCTAATAAATCTTAATTCTAAACATTGTACCTGATGTACGAGGACAAAATCAATACAAACAGTACATACACAACATAATTGGACAATAAATTTGTAACACACGGCTAGTCGCGGATAATATTGATATTTATTTCTAAATACATTTTATTTATTTTATGTTTTTTTAAACTCATTATTAATAATTTATTTATTATGTATTAGCATACGACTATAACTTTTAAAATTGGGTTTAGTAGATATTATGTGGCCTTAATGTCATAAATCGGAATACCTAAACCTAATTTGAGTGACGTAATTCTACTTAGTTCGTCTTAGATACTTTCCGACTTTTTTCGGTACAGACTGTCCTTGATTAATTTCTCTATATGATATATTTGCCACTTAGTGTAATTTGTTAACTACCAACGTCTAAGTAATCCTTATTTATTTCAATCCCTTTCAGCGTAGATTATTATTGTCCTAGTTCCTGTAATTTTACGGTGAATAATATTTTAACCCAAATTAATGCAAGAACTTGGTATTTTTCATCAAAACGAGTGCTTCAAGTAGGCTAATAAAAATGAAAAGATTTAGCGAGTTGTGATACTTTTATAGTCTTAGTTGTTCTAATGAAATGACCGCTTCAGGTTTTTCTTAAAATATTTTATCATTTTTAAACCTTTTGTCCCTGCTTATTTTTCTTTTGGCGACGTATAGACTTACAGGCCGTTACTCCCTATACCCTCTATATTCTAACACAACACAGAGGACTTTTCGTAAATAGAAATCTTAGATAATTACCAATACACAAACAATATAGAAAGTGGTAGTAATATTTTATAGAAAGCGTGTGTCTAAGTCTAGTATACATTAAATTATATACACAATTATGTATTTAACATACATATCATAAATAGAATTCTCATTATGATACTTACCTATTACAAACAATATGTAAATTCGTAATAATATTTTATTTCAAGCGTGTCTAAGTTCAGTATCTTTTACAACTATGGATTAAAATAAATAATATTTTTTATTCTTTATATATTTCGCTACCTAAGGCGTGTTATATTTTCACTATCTCTATTTATTCTGAAACAATTATTTTCTTCTTAATTAAAAATCTATATTTAAAATAATTTAAAAAATCTATATTTATCTGTTATAAGCGTTGTAATAGATAATGGCGCATGGATTATTTCATAAAAATGGAATCATAAAACCAAATTCCATCTCATTATGTGCAGTTTTTTGAAATAATATTTCGTTGAGTTGCGCTGTTCGTTTCGTATTCCTGTTCGTAATTAAGCTAACAGCATCCAGTAAACACAACGAACGATCCGATAAATTTTCGCTCACTTCAACCGAACGCATTCTAATAATAAACAATAGTGTAACCATTAAAATTATTACAGTCCTCTAGTGACGTCAGCTGGGGATAGAAATAAGGTCATTGTAAACAAGTCTAGCTGGCTGAAACGTCTTTACGTATTTACTACGTGTACGATGAATATATGGTTTAATATATTCCTATTTCGTAACCATTTAGCTTAAAATGATTTAGGTAAGTAAGATGACAATCTTGATGCCCTGTCTAGGCCCTAGCCCAAAGCTCTTAGCTGAAGGTTGAAGCAATGAATGAAGATGGTCTGATTATAATAATAAGGTATACAATTTATGCTTATTATTATAAATCTATTGTTATTAGGTTAGGGTTACCAAAGCACGAAGCTTTGGTAAACTCATCCACTTGATGAACTTCACAAGCCGTAAAGTAAACATATTAAAGGTGTACGAGTTAAGATCGAACAACTTGGCTTGCATTTCTAGTAGCTTCTCCTAACTAAGTTTAGTTGGGAATGTCTTTTGAGCTTATCTATTGAACAAGATCTCTAGAATTTGTTCTAGCGTTCTCATCTTAGCGAACCTTTAAAATTTTAAGTTATTTATGACAAAACAATTAAAAATTTAAAAATCCCCAACGCCAAAATGAAAGCAAAATAATAATACTTATAACAAAGGGGTGTAAAGTATTAGATATTATTTTGTTTTCTTTTTCGTGATTTTAAAAATAACGGTTACCTGAGAAAATAAATATTACCATTTCACTTTATCTATACATATAATAAAACAGTAAAATCCGTGTGTCTGTACATTGAATATATTTACGAAAAACTAATTGGTTGAATATTAACATAGTTAACTTTTCAATGTTTTTTAACTTTTTTGTCTGTTTGTCCAGACTAATCTCCGAAACTACTGGACGGATTCGAATAAATTTTTTTGTAGTGTATAGATACTAAGCCTGGTCAACATCAAAAACACATTTTACTGCGGTAAAATTGCTCATTCCTACGTGAATCGGAGTTTCGGCACACCGCAAGCAAACAATAACAAATCACTTTGATTATAACATTACTACGCTACGCGAACGAAGTCACAGGCACCAGCTCGTACAGAATATTATGATATGTAAGAGAAACATTCTCTTTACAAATACACTACGACTATCATTAATTATTCAAATACAGGCCCTACATCTGCGGTATAATGTATTTGATTGGTGAGACGAGAGTCGGCGACATGGTGACGCCATTGCTGTACGTGCCATGGTTCCAACAACAGCCACTAATGAGAAAAGAATTGCTCTGCACTAAAATGCCTTTTACGTGTTTTACTAGGCAACAAATTGTAAGAGAGAAATGTGCCAAAAGCGAGATTACTACAGTGGGAGTAATTACCCCGCATTAGATACGCCAGGCGCTGCTTTAGATGGATCAACAAAACGCGAGCGTCATCTTATACACAGAACATCGCATGAGGCGGTATGCAGATGCCGTGTTATATTTCAACCGTTTACAACCTAAAATTTTACATCCGAACGTACCAAAACGGGCAAATACTTATTCGTTACGCTGCGACTTTGTGTCAACTACATAATATATATTTTATAGACTGGAAAAATGCATCTGGCATTAGTTTTTTTCAGCCTACTAATATATTATTATATCAATTGATGTTTTCAATATTAATGTTAATATTAGTCTAATATCTGCAGATATATTTTTTACGCAATCCATAGGTTTTCCATAGAAATCTATTTATATTAGTTTTGTTGTTCGTAATGTATTTTAATTACTTACTTACCTCTCTTACGGGGCTCAACAAAACACATATAACGGATCGAAGATCATACCTACTATCTATACTTGGTTATCAAAAATAAAAAACTAATTTCCTTTTTTACACATTGCTCTTTGAAAACGTTTAATTCTTTCAGTGAAATAAAGTACTTAATTCCACTTAGTATCTGCAACTTTTAAAAGCCTTTGCTGCAAAACAGTCAATCTATCGGTAGAGCTTGAGTAATTGAGTATATTAAGACGTTCTGTGTATGCGTATATTCTGCCGATATATCTGCTTGCCATTGGCAACACATCGTTATTAAAGTTATTTAAGGATTTTCATAACCTTCTTGAATATTGGACAATTTTATGAGCACATTTTTTATTTTATTAGGGAATGTATTGGCGCATACGTATTGGTAATGTTTAGCTCGAAGCAGCTAAAATGCACTGAAT